>PYSQ01000090.1:0-86461 GCA_003049435.1 Nakataea oryzae | reverse complement strand
ACGGACAAGAGAGGAATGACCAGGGTTGAGAAAAGGAAGGGCCTGAACAAAGAAAAGAACCAAGGGTAGAAATGCAGACAATTGAAACAATGACGAGCAAACAACGTGATTGATTCTTGCTCTTGTGCGAATTCTTGTATCTTGTTTTTTTTATTGCTGTCTTTCCCCTCTTCGTTCTCTCTCCTCGCAGGATTTTTTTTCTTCTCTTATTCTTTATTCTGGGGGCCCTTTTCTTTGTATTTTCAATCGGCAGTGAACTGCAAGGCATGTGCGAAAAACAAAATGAAAGAAGACGACAGGCGGAGAGGCGGACAGGCGGCAGCTCAGACATGAAGAAATAAACAGATCGAGGAGATCAGGTCAAGGAGGATCAGCTTTCACGCCAGCAGCCACGAGCTGCTACAACCTCCCCTCCTCCTCGCGTGCCATGGTGGTCTCGTGGCCAGCCAGACGTGGAGCAGGCAGTGGGTAAAGGAGGGCAAGTGCTACTTCTCTGGATGTGCTTGTTTGCAACTCTGCCCCTTGGGCCCGCCCTTGGACCTCGTGTAAGACAAAAGCCCGAGGGTTCGAGTAGGCGCAGTAGGCCCAGGTACGCAGCCGGGGAGCCTGAGCCAGGTCCGCGGAGTGATATTGATCGTTGGAGCGGATTGGGTCGGGAAACCGGGTCGATTGATCGAGCCTTCCAGTGCCCGTCGTTCCTGCCCGCCGCTAGGAAGGGGCAGACCCCGCCCCTCGTCCAATTGGGCAGGCTCAGCCGGTGCGGAGACTGTGTCCGGGCGCTGAGGCCACCAGCCAACCAACCACATGCAGGCTGGGAGGGGAGGGGAAGGCAAGCATTGAGCTCAACACACAGACGGCGCAACCTGTGCTGGCTGTTGTGATTCTTTGTCACAACCATCCAATCGATCCTTGCACCCTCTCCGTTTCCCTTTCACATGCAAACGCGCCACGACTTTGGCCACCCACCCAACCTCTCGACTTGCTACTGGTCTTGCAACTGTCCCGAGATGAACACCATCCGGTCATCAAGAAGAAAAAAAAAAGAGAGAGAGAGAGAGAGAAAAACCCCTGCGGCAGAAATTTCCTGCAGCGGCATTCCCTACTCACTTATCATTTCCTCTTTCAACGCTCTACGCAAGCAAGGGGCTGGGTTTGCCGGCATGAAACGAAGCTAGGAGGCACCAGTAGATTGTTTTCTTCATCAGGCCACATTGGGAGTCATTCGTCAAGTTGTGTCAGGCCGCTTGACATGTAGAAGCTAGGTACCGACATCAGAACAACGGATTGCTAGAGAGCTAGACCACGAGCAAGTCTATACATAGAAAATGTTTTTTTTACTCTCTCTCCGCCCCCCATTTTACCAACAGCATACGCGGGACGCATCTCCAAATAGCATCCCTTGCCAGCCATAAAAGCTCATGTCAGCCCATGCAGTCGGTTATCTCTCGCCCTGAAAATAGAAGGTTACCGTATATCCATCCGTTCACCCACATAAGCCTGCATATCTCCTTGCTTGGTTACTTGTGTGTATTTGCAGGATTCGGCTTCAGCAGCATGCGCGAATGATGGACTCTCTTTGCCGCCGCGAATGGCGACGCTCCAGTCGCTACCTACCTGCCAACTTGGGTCGATACTTCCAGCCTCAGGTATCAATATCGGCCCAAGCAACCTGTGCACCCACAGCTTCCAAAATCGTTCCCGCCCGACTGTAGAGGAGTCCTGCCGCCGGCTCGCTGACTGTTTCAAATCAGCGACTCAAACGTCAGACTTTCTATCAGTCGCAGCAGCCCCATTTCCGCTGCCTCGGTTCGGCGCCCGACTCTCCATCTTGTGGTCATCGCAGGTCGGAGGCTCGATTCCATAAGTGGTGTCGCGGTGAACATCCATGATTTGCTTGTTCCACAGATTGACGTATAGGGGATAACTGGTGGAAGTCTGTCAGCCGAAAAAAACAAGAAAAAAAGAAACCACTCCGACCATTGCAGCTAATAGATCGGAAAGCAAAGATAAACTTACATCCAAGCCAAGATGTAGCCCATCATAGGTATGACCATAGCAAAGTGAGCTCCTCGCGCATCCATCACAGCCCCTGTCATGGGTGGGAAGACCATGCCTCCTGAGATGGCGGCGACTAGGAGAGATCCTCCTATCTTAGTGTGGTGGCCCAGTCCACGTAGGCCAAGAGTGAAGATAGTAGCGAAGCAGGCCGACTCGAAACAGAGCACCAAGATTAGCATCGCGATCGATACAGTCCCCGCCGTATTCATGGCTGCCGTGACAAAGACAAAGCAGAGGCCCAGGTAGAGGGCAAGCAAGTAACGCGGCCGCACCGCTGGTATCGTCATCAGCAGTCCAGCTAAGAAACGGTTGAAAGCATACAGCCCCTGGCCCAGGGCGAGAAGATCGGCTATTGCGCAGATGGGTCAGTCAACCGCCCGAGCCAGCAACAGGTATACGCGGAAACCTACAGCTCTGTGCCTTATCCCTGCCAGCCTCGACACAAAACTGGATAAAGTAGTTCTGCTCCACCAGAGTACTCGCGAACGACGTGTCAGTCTTTGGGCCCCGATAAATACCGACTAGGATGATGGGTTTGCTAATACCGCAACCGCTACCTGCGCTCCGACGTAACAGAACTGCGACCAAATAGCGAGAAACAGGTTGTACTGCTTTCGCAGCGGCCCCGGGTCCGAATGGCCGATCTCACTTTCCTGGGCATGCATATCTGCATCAGTGATCTCGGGCATGAGCGCCACAAAGAATAACACGATGAGGAGGGCGACGAAGCCGGCCACACCGAGGTATACCCATTGCACGTTCCTTAGGCCCTCGTCCGTGTTGATGGTATTGGTGAAGAATACGCGGGAAGCCAGGAGAGGAGCCACTTTTTGATTCAACACAGAGCGTAGCTACGGTCAGCCGTTTCCGAACGCATGACAGAATGCTCCTTGAGCGAAAGAACGTTCGTGGACGCTCACCAAACGAGCCGACACCTTGAATGGCTTGAGCAAGATTCAGGCGAATCTCCGAGTAGCGTGGCGGGCCGCAAATGGACAGGAAACTGGCATGGTAGCGAGCAAAAGGATAAGTCATCAAGACACATCTCGTGGCTTTATCGGGCATTTTATACAGCTAAAGCCGCATGCCATGTCGGGGGCCATCACGAGACACGTACGGATCGGCTGCAGTCTCGAGGGTCGCCAGGCCGGCTCCGACCACAAACATGGATCCGCAGAAGCCACCAAACGAGTGGTTCAAGCCAGAGGGCCAGAACAGCAGGCAGCCAACGGCAAGGACGCCCAGGCCCGTCATGAAGGTGACGCGGAAGCCGAACCGACGCAGAATCCAGCCCGAGATGGTTGGCGGGCAGATGAAGTACGCGCCAAAGTAGGCCGACGAGAGACCGGCGCTCATACTTCCAGTCAGGCCAAGCGAGCTCTGAAAGTGGGCGTTGAGAACTGCCCGAACAGGATACCATCATGTTAGCATGTCCCATTACTGTAGCAGCAACTAGCCACTTGCACCTGGCATCCCCACACGACGACGAGGCAATTCAACACAAGGAGCGAGCGGCGAGTTTGTGTTTACACACCGTCGAGCAAGCCTGTTTGTCCCCATAGGCTACCGTTAGCTATGCGTTGCTCGAGAAGAGCCGGGTGCGTGAGGGCTGCGGCCTACCGTACGCAAAGCCCCAGAGGAAAAACAAGATTGTGACTGCGATACTCGGTCACCGTTAATTGTCAGCCAAGGGAAGTTCAGGGCATCGCTGGCCGGATCGGAGCAGAACCAGCCTCACCAAGCAGGTTGGGGACAATTGATTGCCTGGCCGTGAGGTTGACAGCACCCGTGACCGTGTCGTCACTGACGGCGACTTTGCGCTTCCATATCGGCATATTGAAGACGGGATTTGATCGGTTTGTATTGGCTCGAGCAGACGTGCGGAATGTACGGCGAGATGTGATGTAGAGTTCTGGGAGAGACCTTTTGATAGATAGGAGGAGAATGTCTCTGGTGCTTCGATTATTTACTGGGCAAGATGCCAAGAGCCAAGAGCTCCCGCTTCATTAGAAGCAGAATGACCTTTATGTTTACGCGTTGTTTTTCTTTTTACCTTTGTCCTGATAAACAGACCGGGATTACAAGGAATTGAATGTAAAGTGAAGGGTTTGGACGGAGGCTGCTGAACCGAGCCGGATGTGACGCGTTGTCGTGTGTGCTACATGCGAGCAGGAACACACATCCGATAACAATAATCACCAGGACCCTTCTCCCGGAAAATGGGTGGCGTTCAAAACGGTATGTTCATGCCCAAAATCGCCCTACATGCCCCGTCTCGCCATTGTGCTGCACATGGCTGCGGTATGGGTGTCGTCGCTCACAATCGACCCGCCAGCCACACCAGCCATCCTCCTGCTCCCCGTCGCCGGTGGTTGGCCAGGAGGCAGGAGCATCAAGCCATTGACTAAAGAAACACGAAACAGCTCCATCCACACACTTGCATCTTCCCCGCATCTTTCGGCTAACCACGAGAACCCCCGTCGGCGTGACCACCACAATGTCTCTCCTATGTAACACAACAGGAGCTAGTCTAGACTTGGTGGTAGCTGTAGGCGTCGTTATCGAAGAGGCCACCGATCCGGGGGAACCAGGATGGCTGTTGGGGGTTCCAGGAACCGGCCGGTCTGGCTGTTAAGAGCGACTGATCGACACAAGTGACCACGGCGGCCGGGATATGGCCGCCTCGTTGAATGGCACAGAAACAATGGACTCGAACTGGAACTGCCTGACCTGGCCTGGTAGGTTCTATGGATGCCAAAGAGGATTGCAATATCGATCCTTGCCCAAATGGCGCCGTAACGTTGCTTCGCTGTGGCGGGGGCCCAATACAGTCAGATATTTCCTCTGTGGACGCATGTCTCATCGCATGCCCGAGTCCCCCATTTCTACTGCGGGTTTCCGGTGTGTAAGGATGCACGGGCGGTAAATACCTAGGTACCTACCTCACTGTGCAAGTCAGGCCATTGAATGGAGACTAGCACCGGCAACTGCTCATGGTCCCCCTTTTCTTTTTCCCGTGCCGTTCGAATCTAGCAACGGAAGGGACGCAACGGCACTCACTGACGCCCGAAGTGTGGGGAACGCAGTGGGGGGGAGCGGCGAGCCAAGTGCGTGGGGAGGGACGGCATTCAGGGACCCTGAGCCCTTGGGGAATGGGGCTCCAACGTGGAGAATCTCGGCGGAAATCCCCACCCGTTTCCAGTCTGTTGGAACATCGATATCTGAGATGAATCTCCGTTTAGCTCTGGCCTGGGGCGCACGATGGAGCCCCCGCAAGAAAGCAAGAAACATCCTGCCCACCCAAATCGGCTATCTAATATCCGTCATCCAGTCTCGGTGCTATTTCAGGGTCCCGAAGTGAGGGTACGCACATCCAAGGTTGCACTGATCAGACGTCACACATCCGAGCTACTCCTTCCACGTCATGGACTGAGCATCCTTTCCCAAGTGAACATCGTGCGAGCTCTGCGGGGTATGCTACCTTTGGTAACCGAGTGTGCATACGTACAACATTCGTTCTCTGCCTGGGCATTCGATGCCAATATGCAAATGTAGGCAAGGGCGACCAAGAGGTCCATACAAGCATGTCGCTTTGAAAGACGACCCAAATCAAATAGAGATTTCTTTTATCCTTTTATTTTTTTTATATTTCTTTTTAGTAAAGGGATCATTATGCCAGTAGTGTAGGGTTGACTATTCACACAGCTTGGCCGCTCGGCTCCCTTGTAATTACAACAGAGTCGATTTCGGGGAAATAGTTCTGCTTGTTGGATCGGTCTCTACAGCTCGGCTTTCTAGAGCTACCAAGGCTTTGGAGCAAGCAGCGGCATATTCCCAAGTTGGCCCTCCCAGACATGCACAGAAACCCATCCCCTCACTCGACGACAGTGCGCTTCGGCGAGCTTGCAGTTGCTTAGTGACTGCCTATCTCCTTCTCCAAGGACTCGAGCTCCTTGAGCACGGTGCTCTTGGTCCCGATCTTTTTCATCTGCGTGTCCTCAAGCTTCTCACCACTGGCCAGGCGCATCTCCAGATCCTCGATCGCCCGAATCTTCTTCTGCAGCCCGCGCTGCTTCTTGGCCAGAGGGTTGGCCGTCTCCGAGATCGGCGACGGAAGCGGCGCACCGCCACCCTGGAGGCTGGTGACCACCGCTGGGGGCAGCCGGTTGTTGCGGTGACGCGACTGCGAGCGCGCCCGCGACTCCGAGCCCATACCCTGGCCCTGGCCCTGGCGATACGTGTTGCTGCGGCTGCGGCCGCCCGCAGCGTTACTGCGCGAATGGCTTCGCGAGTGTCCGCCCGACGGAAAACCCCTCGGGTTTCGCTCAGGGCTGCGGCCGCCGTTCATGATGGCAGGATCCATACCATTGTGCGGCTGCAGTGTAAGGCTGACGCCACCCTCGCCGGCAACCTTGCCATCAGCCTCCTTGGCCTTCTTGTTCGCTCTCTTCTTCTTGTTCTTAGACGCAGCTTTGGAAAGGCCGTCGTCTCCGTCCACCGGCTCCGCGCCGGGAACCGTGGCCGGGGTTGCGCCCGGGATAGACGCGAACTCGGCTCCCGGAACAAGGTTGCGAGGACGTCCAAAGGCTCCGCCGTTCAGGTTGAGTTGCGACACACCGTTACTGACAAAATGAGCCTCGCCTCCCTCGTCCTCGCGCTTAAAGTGGAGGGGGGTCGTGGTGCCCCGTGCACCAGGGGGCCGGTAGGCGCCTGCAGGCTTGGATGGCGTCTTTACCGTGCTCAGGAATGTAGCAGCAGAGGAGTGAGGAGCCGGGACGGGCTGCAGCGCATCACCTGTGGGGATCCTTTCCGGCAGCACAGGTCGCCACATGACATTGTACAGCTCGACCATATCCTCGCTGTACATGAGCTTACCGCCGACATGCCACAGCTTGACTCCGTTGTCGACCCGGAGGCGAGGCGACGTCGTGGCCGTCATGATGTAGCGGCTGTCAGGGCTCCATTGGCACACGCTCGGGTTCCCGCTCTCGATAGTGCAGAGCTTCAGGTGATCCCTCTCCAAGTCGTAGACATCGATCTGTCCGGCCAAGTTGCCGAATCCAGCCACCAGCGCGAACCGGCCCGTGGGCGAGAAGATGATGGTGTTCCGCGGGCCAATGGGGAACGAGTGAGTTGCAACCGCGCGCTGGTTGAAGATGGTCGTCTTCGCCGGCATGTACCCATAGATCACGCCAAACTCTTTCGAATTGGGCGACCAGGAAACATCGTGGATTGGGCCCTCCTTGTCCAGGGAAACGCGGGCGTCGAAAGCGCCGTTGACGCTGAGCAGATACAGATTGGTTTCTCCGTAGTAGCTCTTGTTGGACTTGTCAACGTCCGTTTGGGCCAGCACGAGGATGCTGGAGCCCAGCGAGTTCCACTTCAGCTGCACCTTGTCGCCCTTGAAGAAGGTCTTCTGGGAAACAGGGGCGTTGAACATGGGGACGTTGAAGACCTTGACTGCGGCGGGTTGGCCCTGTCGAGGAAAAAACGCACGCAAATGTCAGTCTCCGGGTCAGGAACGGCAAGCAGACAAGCACATGAACGGGCAGACATGTCATGTCTTCCACAGTTCAAAATCACGACATGTACGAACCTTGCGTTCCGGGATAAATACGGCGAGCGCATGTGCCTTTCCAGGCGACAGCGCAAAGTCCGAGACTCCCTCAACCCGAAGCTTGTTCCAGACAGTGACCAGATCATGGGCCTCGAAAAACTGGACCTCGTTGGTCACCATGCGGGCGCAGAACTTCTCGTCGGCCGTGTACTGGAGGTTCCAGCCGTTGGGAGACTTTTGGACAAAGCGGCCCAGCGGCTGCCTCTCGGCTCCTTCGGCGACATCCTCGACCGTGCGCCAAACCTTGAAGTTCTTGGTCGCGTCGCCCGCCTCGTCCTTGGAGGGACGCTCCCAAGTGCTGAAGTAGGTGCCCCGCGGCGAGAAGCCCAACTCGAAGACGTTGGGGATTGCCAGCGACAGAAGGACCTGACCCGATGTCGTGTCGGTTACCTTGACCACTTCGTTAGAGGCCCAGGCAAAGTAACGACCGCAGGGCGAGTAGACGCAGGTCCTCAGGTTGCCCGTCGGCTTGTCGAAGCCCGGAAGGTCGGCGTAGCTCGGCTCCGCGTCAAAGACACGGATGTCCTTCAGGGTCCGGGTAGCGAACTGAAGCGGAATTGCCATGACTAGTAAAAGACACAGGTATCGCGGCGACAGAGGGAGGCTACCGAGGGTGACGGCGGATGGATCGTGGGGTGGATCGCTTCGTTCTTTCTTTGTTTTCCGGCTGCTTCGGAGTCTGGCTGTGTCCAGGCGGGAACTGTTGTGTTTGACTGCTCGTTGGTTCGCACAAGAGATGCCGGGGGCGATGGGAAGCGTGTCTTTGACCAAGATCTGGCTGGGCGCAAAGACGAACAAAGAAAAGCAGTCTTTGGTTCGCGAGGGCGATGATTTAGGATCGAGTCACAGACTTCTAGCCCCGGTCACTTGGAGAGCGCTCAAGGTGCACTGCGACAGTCGGTTGACGGGCGTGAGTGGATGGGCCGGCGGCGGAACGGGCCAAGGCAGGGCGCGCGTAACGGTGACGATCGGGCGAGAGATGCAAACCCAAAAAAGGGATTTTTTTCTCGTGCGGCTTTGTGCGAGCAAGCGACAGAAAAACTGGCCCGGCGGACGTCCAAAAGCAAGCCGAGGCGAGAAGAATGAAGAACGGGCAAGGAAACGGAGCACCCCGGAGGGAGGTTGGCAGGCGGGCGCGCTTGGTCGAAGGGAAGCGACCGGTTTGGGAGAACACGGGAGGAGAAGGGAAAAACGGGATGCGAGTAAGAAATGCAGGCCGTGATATTTTTTCGCTGTCCTGGCGCAGTCTGTTTCGTTTACTAGCCCCACCCTGGCAGGCGCCCACAGCCCCAAAGAGAAAAAAAAAAGGCCGGTGCCGCCTCGCTGTGGTCTGGCCGTGCCCACGCACGAATTCGAGTGCCACCCTGGCCGGACAGCACTGTCATTGGCTGCCAATCGGCGTGAGCCGCGTGCCAAGTGCAAACGCGGGACTGCCCCGGTCGCAGAGGCAGCCGCGAGCAGCCCATTCCATCCATCGCCTGTTTCTGGCCGCCTCCTCTGCGGATCGGCCTTGGAAGCGTGGTGGGGACTGTCGAGCTGGGCCAGCACCTGCAGCGTCCACAGCCAGTCTGTCCTTTTCCACCTGCAAATGTTGGCCTGGTGGTGCCGCCGCCGCCCACGCCCACTTGCAGATACGATGCCACCGAGACCAACAAGTCCAACGAGTGAGTCCCACGCAGCAGCAGCCACCTGGTAGCCTTTGTTGCCCAAACGACTTGGACTTGGCTGGCGACAGGTTCTGGGCAAGCCTTCTGCGCGTACGTAAGCCCCGTGCAGCGTGTACAGCAAAGAAGGAAACAGTACGAGCACAGTACACCCGGCTCCTGGCCTCGGAAGTCGTAGACCCAGATCGGTTCGCTTGGGGCCGCTTCCGCGCCGTAACCTGATGGCGTGCCAGCCATTGTTTTCACGCTTGACCCCTTCCGTCCCCCCTGGCCCCTGATTTCCCTTGGAGCCTCAGTTCGACCCCACGTTTTTTTTGTCGGCTTGTTTTGGCTGCTCGGGCGGCTCTTCGCTTGCTGCCTATAATACAAGTCTCCCGCCACTCTATTCCTCCATGCCCCCCCTCCATGTTAATCGTCCCGTCATGGGTTAGGTAGCGGGGAGAACATTCTTTTCATTGAATGAAAAAGGCGCCCTAGGCCGGCTTTGCTATCTTTCTGATGCTGACCACTTCCCTCCCTGTCCGGGGAAAGCATCAAAAAAGAGGTCGTCAATGCCGATGCCTAGTTGTTTAGGCGCCGGCTGATGGAGCCAAACTTCCGCATACGGCCTGCTCTCGTCTACGTCAGTGCAAGGGGGACAGGCGCCGGCAGGCTGTGGTCGTTTCCGACGCATCTCGGCCAGGTGAACAACGGGCCCGCCATGCCGATAACAATACTTCTATTGCCTAGGAAGACGCGCTTCTGCAAGTTGCTTCGTTACCTGCCTAGCCCGTGATGAAATTTTCGGCACATGCGAAAACCTTGGGTCGCTTCCCTGGGTATGTGATACGGCGATTCAGAGGTATAAGTCCCTGCGATTGCCGCACACCTCCATCCTCGCCTGCCAAACGCCTGTGCAATCCTTGTCAGCCTCGCCTGGTTCTTCACTTTTGGTCAGCGCAGCTTTCAAGACAGGTATGTCTTGAACACGTTCGGCACAACATCTGGGGCCGAAGTGTACGCAGCTGTTATGGCTCGATTTTAGCTTGTAGTCACAACTTCTACAGCTATCGGCAGCTAACCATCTGTCAAGACTGATACCATGCACGCGTCTCTCTTCATCTCAAGCTTTCGCTCGAGTTTGCATTATACATGGCAAACCAGCCATCAAAACCGGCGTGCTAATGATTGACTCCATGGCCTTGAGCCTGGAGAAGTCCCCATTCCGATTTTCAACCCCGGCCCGCCGCAGTCCGTGGCAGGTCGACACCCAGCTACTTCGCGTTTAACGACCTACCAATCGAGCCAAGGAAGGCAGCAAAGCCTACCACCTCAGCATAGATTGGGATTCTATTTCTCCCTCCCTCCCAAGGCGACTTGTCGATGCGTAGGGCCGGCAACAGCGGTGCCTCGATCCTTGAGCAAATAGGTATCCCTTATTTGCTGAGGGCCTCTTCTGTCTTGCCCTGCAGCGCCTTGACGGTCGACAGAGTGGATTCTGCAGCTGCGGCCCTTTCCTTGCCTCCCCAGTGGTGCCAGTTAACGTACCGGTAGCCCTGCGTGAGCTGGGCGCCGGCGTTGACGAAATGGCAGGCGAACAAGAGGTAATTCTTGGGGGTAACTGCCAGCGAGTACCGCATGAAAGTGCCCGCGTAGATGATGAGCGAGCCAGTCATTGTCGGCGAGATGCTTGAGAACGACAGCCGTTAGCGAGGGGCCGAAAAGTGACAAGCGCCTTGGCAAAGGCCAGTCGGGCGGGCCGATCCTGAACCATAAAAGTCTTACAGCTCGGGGCTCTTTTGTGTGTCCATGACGGCCGCGAGGGGAATTCCAAAGTTTGACGCCGGGCCCCAAAAGTCTGCAGCCAGATATTCCGGTTAGCCTGGCCGGACTTGCAAGAGGACACAATTCTGTTGCACACGCCCTCGACCCCTCCATGACCCATATGTTGCGGATATCGGTTCCGGATAGTTCGGAGTGCAATATGCCAAGCACCACACATTCGAAGAAGGGTCGGTCGTCTGGCCGCAGGGAGCAGGCGGACGGGGCGCGGAGGGAGAAGGGGGTCTGCAGACTCCGGAATCGGAGGGCGAAGCTGAAGGAGGCGGCGGCGGCGGGACGGCACGCAACGGATTTTTACATACGGGTCGAGCAGAAGTAGTCGGTCACAGGGTTGGCCCTGATGCGGGCGTTGATCGCCTTGACAAATGCCGCCATCTTGAGAGCGATTGGGGGAGCCGACGTCGCTGACTTTGGTCGGGCTGAGCGGGAGGAAGGGAATGCAAAATTATTTGGGGGGCCGCGATAAAGTCGTTGGGAAGTTCCGATGGTTCTCCAAATTTTGGGTGGGTCTCATTGACGGAGATTGATTGCGGACATGGAGCACGTGACCTCCGCATTTCAACGAATCCGGCATGTCGGTGGTCCGTACAGGTCGGTGGAAAGTCGGCAGGCAGTGGATGGGAAGCCAGGGCGAGGCCCTTGCTGGGCTGGGATTCGGGGTTGTCGCGCAACATGAGCCATGTTGCCTGTTGCAGCCTGCTCCAGCCGCCCGCATCCAAGCGCCCAGACAGCATGCGGATAAGCTGTTGGGTCGAGTGCTTCGGGTCAGGGGGCTTTCATCTGACAATTAACATCATCCTTGCCATTTGCTGCCGGCTCCACAGTTGATGTATCCTCCCAGGTGCCTGCAGTTCCCCAACTGTGAATCATCCCACATTTACGAGCCCGTCAGAGGAACTCGGCCTGCGCGAGACAGCAAACTTCAATAGTCTGGGATCTTTATTACACCAAGTCTCTCGGGGGATATGGGATATGGGAGCTCCTCCGGAAACAATAGCTGCAAGGATGTTGCCTCATGGTCTCGAAACTATCAAGGCTGCCTATATAGATGGGCATGTAGACAAGGTCCAGTTGGCATTTACTGTTGTCTTGCTTGGCAAGCTTCTGCTGCACTCATCGTTTGCTGGTCTCGCAGCCTTATTTCACCTTGTTTTTGTCCTCTTCGAAACCACCAGTTCGCCCACATGCGCCTCATCTGGCTCTTTTCTTCGACCACGTTTTCTGCGTTTGTTAATTGCTTTGGTTGCGCTTCCGAGTTCGGTTCTTGGACGACAGTGGTTTCGCTGATCGACCGTCGAGTCGGCGTTCTAACGAGCAGACCGGGAATTGGCAGGGACGGAAACGAAACAAAAGCAGGCAGCAAGTAAGGAAAGCACTCAAGCAAGAATCGTTCCGAAAGGCCCCCTGCCAATTGACAGGTATGGATGCCGTGGGTCTCGCCAGCGGGGTGACGTCACAGGCCGAGCTCCAACAACGTCCGCCGCCGACCGCAGCGCGGAAGAGCCGACAGCAGCCGGCGGCGCACGGCGCAGGCGGCGAATCAATCAAACTCAGACGCCGCGGCGGCGAACATGACGACGGCCCCACAAATCGTCACGGGCGGCGACGGGCCCGGCGGGCATCCGGCTCGCCCAGCAGCCAGCAGTCGCGCCGCCGATCGCTCTCTCGACGGCGCCGATCCTGATTTTGCCAGCGTCAGCCTTCTCCGCTCTCCTCCGCCGTCCGGGCCGCGTCCCCACTTGCGGAGTGTGCTGTCTGCGGGCGATCGGGCCAATGGCCGAGCCACAGCACCCGCTGATCATTGCCACGCAAGCCCATCTGTGGCTTTCTGTCACGCTCGCACTCGCTGCGAGCCACAGCTCCATCGCCACCGTCCGCCTCGGGTGGCTGGTGATCGTCCTCGTCCTCCCTCCCGCGGCACCTCCTTCTCCTTCGTGATAAATCACCACCACCCGAGCCATACTGCGGCGTGGCTTGCGAAATGGCTTTCTCTATCGATCGGCAACCGGCTTGCCTAGACCATCCAGCATGATCCACGCGATGGCGTGNCGGCGTGGCTTGCGAAATGGCTTTCTCTATCGATCGGCAACCGGCTTGCCTAGACCATCCAGCATGATCCACGCGATGGCGTGGCTGAGCCCACACGCTCCTCCTCACCGTCTGGCCGCACAAAAACGTTGGGAAGGAGCCATGGCTATCCCGACACGCCCCCCCCCCCTTCTCCCCTTGCCAGGGAGGAACTGCCCGATGAGGCAATCCACGGCCGCCATCTGACCGCTCCATTGGGCGGTTCTGTCCGAGGGGGCGTGTCCCCTGGCTTTTCGCCGTCGCATTGGTCTTGTGGTCGGTTAGGGTTTCGTTCCCGTTTTACCGCTGTGGCTGGACCGCCCAGGACAGAACTTACCGTCGCGACTTGTGGCGAAAACGGCCGGTGACATGTGGCGAGGGTCGTCGAGGCCATCCGTCTTGGATGTGCCTGTCCCCTCCACTCGACTCGTCAGCCACTCCTACGTCGAGGGGGATCGCTGGAACTTAATATACTTCACCCACAGTCCGTCGTTCCCCCTCCGCTGGCTGTGGCTAGTAGGGATCTCCCTGCCCCTTTCCTGTCTCAGGAACGCACGGTGTGGTGACATCTTCGTCCCCTCCTCCCCGTGCCGAAAACCGCCGTTCCCGTCTTGTCCCTTTCTCATTTTCCAGCCACATGCGCCTGGAGGGCGTCAGTGGTGATGCGGCTTCACACCTACTCCCCCCTGCTTCCCCTCGATTCCTTACGCCCCTGCCCAGCTGAGTCCTGCGTGCCTTGCGTCTTGTCTATCACATTGGGCCAGAGGCCACGCGGGTTTATGCGTCGCTCCCGTCCGTCAGACTGTGTGCGAGGGGTTTGGAACGGCTGGGGACGGCAAGGGTATACCTGCCCACCTATTTATGAATTCTTGCTAGGGAACAACGGCACACGCCCGTCCGCCCGCCGACGCACACTCCCCATCCCATGCTGCGCTTCCGTCCCCAAGGGTCCAGGCCCTTGGGGTCGTAGCTGATGTACACGCGTTCGCACTACGGCACTACTAGCTTAAAGTGGCATGTGGGTTGTAGGGCGGCCATCTGCAGCGAGCATCTCGGACCCTGCGGTACGAAAGCGGTACTTGTCCACAAAGTACTCCTAATTTTCGATCCTCCGCCTTTATCCTGCACACCCTAGCCACCACCTCTCATCTCAAAATCCCCTTTGACAAGCCGAAAAAAAAAACAATAAAAAAAAATAAAAAAAAACCGCGCCATGATTATTTGCTTAGCTAAAGACTAAAGAGATAGATTTCAACGCAGCTTATCGATGAGATTTCCTGAATAATTTGCCAACTGGCCCAGATGGAACGAACCCGCCGCCGGTCCCGTTGACGACGTCTCCAAGAGGGATCGGCGCCATTAGAACCACATTGGGAATAGACAATGCCTGGATGCCAGCACCTCTTTTTGCACCAATGCTTCGACGCTCTTGTCCCACACCCTCTCCTCATCTCGCTTCTCTTTAACCCCTTCCACCAGTGGTCCGTTATTCTCCCGCCCCGTGGTCTGCATGGCGGTGTCCTTTGAACTGTGGCGCACCAAGTCCCTTGTTTTCACTCGTCCTTCGCGCTTGGTGCCAAATTCCTAGTGAAAAGTGCATCCCCAGACGCATCCAGGTTGAGATAAATCCCTCTCCCGGCCACAGATTTACGACCGCTCATCTCGGCAGCATCAGTTTGGTGCACACGCAGCCCCATATCTGATATGCAACGCGTGCCGGACTTGTGGTTTTCCATCACTACCCGCTATTCCGGCAACTCTTCAGTTTAGTGGCAAAGTCATGCGACTAGGTACGCACTAAATAATTGAACCGTGGGGGAAAAGAGGAAAGCAGAATAAGCCCAGAAAGGCGAACTAGATGCATAGGGCAAAGCATGATCAAAAGAGAACAAAGATTGACCCAAACTCTGCAGGTAAGAAAAAAAAAGAATACACATAGACAACAAGGGTATAATCACAGTTNAAAATGCGGCAGGTCGAGCCCCTTTTTTGGCTTCGCTCAGCGAATACCAAGCCTGCAGTGATGTCCACGATTGTCCCACACCACAACTTGAAATTGACACGGCGCTGAAAACAAAGGGATATAATCAACAGCTTTAAAACGATATCTGGCACAGCAAACAGAGAAAGGATAAAGAGGGATGCAGGATGCATCGGCTACTCTCATTCTACACGGACAATTCGGGTGGAGCAAAAGGCGAGGTACCAACTCCAACTTTGTGTGACAGGTAGCGTCCAGCAAAAAGAAATCCCATGATCGCCAGCCCACGCGCCATTCGTTCACATGCCGAGCTTGGGCCGGACGATGAGGTCTTGCGTATTACCGTACCTCCAGCAGACGCGGCTCCCTCATCCCAACCGAAGACAGCTGGCCGCCGTATCGGGGACCGCGGTTGGCGTCGAGCAAAATGGTCATTGGGGCTACTCCTATTCGCTCGGAAACAACTCGGCGCGCGCAGTCAGAGCACATGATGGCTGCTAATCCGAGGCCCGTTTGCACCGGTTACGGGTTCCGCCATCGCGGAGCCAGTCGTTATGTATGTGCCACTAGGCCCTGGAAGTGACCAACCGCAAGAGGAGGAAGGGATTGGCAGATAGAGTTTCGGAGATACATTATCTTCTTTGGCGCCGGCCTGCGTATTGGCATACATGCCTAGGCCGTTACAGGCAGGAAACACCTGGGCCGGCGGGCTGGGTTGCTCACCCAAGTGCCTGCCGGGCAACCGTGCCGCCCAAGCCACTGTCTTGGCCGGCTCGACTTGCCCTCGCACAACATTCAGCCAGAGAGCCAAAGGGTGTGTTACTAACACTCTCGAGTGGCAAAGATAATGACCCCGGATGCCAGTTAAGCATCAAAGGGAAGAGAAAAAAAAACAGAAAGAGGATAAAAGCAAGCCCGTCTGGGCTGAATAACCAAGGTGGTGACGATGTTTAGATTGTTATTTCGGGGGCTCTGTGTTAGGGATCTGGGCTTGACGCATCTTGGGCTCGGCATGGATAACGACTGTCCGCTCTTGACCACAAAGGTGTGATATCTGGCTGCCACCGCAAGCAGCCTCGGGAATCCAAGGCGACCAGGAGAACGAGAAGATGAAGGGGTATACAGACAAAAGAACCGGAGAGGAGGGAAGAAGGAGGAGGGGATTGGTTGGGCTGAACGCACGGAGAGAGAATCCCAGGGAGAGAAAGACAGAGAGGCAGTATTCATCGCAGGAGCAGAGATGATTGGTTGGACCAAGACGAAGGAGATGAACGCGCAACGCAAGTCGCCACAGCAGAACATGCATCTGCAGGTCGAGCACAGCCACCTTTTGTGGGATGGTTGGCAGTTGTCACGGTGGTGGTCTAGCCCAGGAACGGAATACCAAATCCACTCTGTACATGGTGGTCTGAAGCGCAAGTCTCTCTCTACCTTGAGCAGCACAATGCCGTGGCCGCTAGTAGAAGGCTCCGAAACACGGGAAGGGGCCTGCAAGCCACGCAACCCGCGACCGCTCCGTCTCATTTCGCATTTCGCCGTGCATCCATCCAATCCTCAGCGGCACCGCTTTTTTTTTTTTTTTTCGTGGCCCTTGCCTGCCGGCCTCGACCGCCCCCCTAGTCGTCTGGTCTCGCATTGATGGTTCTGGCCCGGCCGCCTCGCGCCGCCCGTCCAGCCGGAGCCTCGTGCTGGGAGCCCCCGGCCCACCCAGCGTCCGTCAGCGCTTCATTCGGATCCCGGGACGCGGGCAAGGGCGGCTGCCCGCCCAAAACACTCGCGCTCGACAACGCCGACGGACAAAACGCTCCGAAGCCTGGCAATGCCACCTCGGGCCGCAGGACTTCCATCCCCCCCGGCCCCGCGTCCTAGGCAAATAAATAAATAAAGATAAAATTCAAAATAAACGGATCGCAGCAACCAACGCGGCAAGGGGTGTGACGGGGCCGCGGAGCACAGCAACCAATCGATGTTTGCCGTCCTGAAATCCGGGTGGAACAGCGGGAAAGGCGCCTGGCTGGCTTCCCCCAAGGGCTCGCAGATCAGTCATCATTCGGGGCGAGGCCCTCGATCCCAGCTGCCGAGCTGATCATCAGCTCTACCCGCCAGAGGCTGGCCGACGGCTGGCAAAAAAAAAAAAAAAAAAAAAAAAAAAGACCCCACGCCCCACCCCCTCAGCTTCACTCCCACCACCCACCCACCGCTGATATGCATATGTATGCATCCCACCTTCGGGCAACAAGATTGCTTCTGTCGCAGACCAGGTATGCAACATACGTAAGGCCTGATTTCGGTATACATAAGCAAAATAGTAGAATAAAAACAAATAAAAAGGGATTAATTCGTTTGTTCTGTCAGCCGTTTTGCCAGTCTCCGCATAAATAAAGGATGACATATGGCTGTGCGTGGCCCGTCCAGGGTTCGTCGTTGTGCTGTCGGCCGTTTTACCATATGCGGTCATTGGTGGCAATGGGTCCTCCAATCTCCAGTTCTGCTGGGCATGAACTATTCATGGGTGGCGCCATGGTGTTCCTCCATTCCTTGCCGTTCCCGCCACCCTGGCTCTACCATGGTCGGTATACGTAAGGAGATTGGCTTCCATCGCAGCGTCGTATCTCGGTAATTCGATTCGATTCCAACCGAGCATCGCGCCGTTTCTTTGCTTTTGTTCTCCTGCTTGATATCTTCAAAGTGGTGCAGGAGCAAGGGCTGACCCCGTCCAAACCAGGCAAAAGGGTAAGCAGCCCAACCAACTTGGGAGATGGCGCAATGTAGGGGAGTAGCAAGCCATGTTTTGAAAAGGAGAGGTAGATAGGTGTATTTGGTATAGCCCTCTAAACGCATATGATGCCTCCAGGGGAGTGCCACAAACAATCGCAGCCCGCCAAAAGGTGCCCGTGATGACCATTCTCATCTAAAGTTCCCCTGCAAAAGCCAGCCCCCCGATCCGAGTCCAGCTGCACCTCCCCTCGCCAGCAAGCGGAGCAGCTACCGCCCACACCCAGCAAGATAAACAATACAACAAAAACAAAAAGATATATATATGTAGTTTAAACAAAAAGCAAAAGAGCGGAAAGGACTGTGAGCCATGTATAGATAACAAATAATATATGTAAAACGAAAACCACCCTTGTCAACGTTAAAAGCCTCCATCGTCTTCCTTTTTGTTCAAAAACAGCAGTGAAGGGTGTAAGCCAAAAGTGCCGACCCTCAAAAAGATGACGAGGAACCGGAGGAAAAGAAAAAAAAACCGAAAAAAAAGATCACAAGAAGGAAGGGCTGCCCACCCAAGGGACATGGTATCTCGAAAAGGGAATCGTTCAAAACGCCGAACTGAAAAGCATCCCTTTCGTGTGTGATCGTGACCATTTAACCCAACCGGACCCGTCTCCGATATTAGGCCTTCGTGTGCGAATAGAACGGCTTGACATCCAAGTCTAAAACGTCTTCTCTTCCCTTTCTTGTTGTTTGTTTGCTGTGAAGGCTTTCCCAGGTCTAGTTGGTCCGACGATGTCGTGTGCAAGCGTGAATATATGTTTCCGTGTGCGTGTTGTGTGATTGTAGATATTATGCGTCGGGTAGCAACGAGGAGGCGGCAATCAGAATGTCAGCCGGAGCTCATAGCCGTCTTTCTTTGCAGTGAGTGCCGAGGCTGCGTCATTGCCGTTGGCCTGGTCGTCAACCGACATCTCCCATTCCCTCTTCATGGCCGCCTGGTTGGAGGGCGAGGAGAGATCGAGGATCTCAAGCGCCATGTCTTGGCCCTCGGGCAGCTCGGCTATCACATCATCGTCCATCTCAACCTCGAGCCCCTTTAGAACGTGGACGACCCTGACGACCTTGGGTGCATCCACATTCCACTTGGCCGCCACCCGTGCCACAAACTCCTTGAGCGTCCGCTGCATGAGATAGATGGCCCTGTGGAACTCCTTGGCCTCGGGGTTGGCAGGGTTCGGCCGCGAAATGTAGAAGCACGCAACAGGCTTTGCAGCGCGTTCTGGGGGCGGCCGGTATGAGGCGTCGACGCCTAGGGCCTCGATCCACCCACTCAGGTTTCCGGCCTCGTCTGTCCTGGATATGCTGACAGGCTGGTCGGATCCCTGCCTGGCCGTCAGGGGCGGGTCGTCGAAATCCTGCCATTGCGCGTTTGCGCCCGCGGCCGAGGCCTGAGA
This sequence comes from Nakataea oryzae, assembly GCA_003049435.1. Taxonomy (NCBI): domain Eukaryota; kingdom Fungi; phylum Ascomycota; class Sordariomycetes; order Magnaporthales; family Magnaporthaceae; genus Nakataea; species Nakataea oryzae. The sequence goes on along the minus strand of PYSQ01000090.1, from coordinate 67,084 downwards.
GTGCAGCGACAGCGAGCTTGGCGACGGCGAGACAAGGGACGATCCAGCCGCGGAGCTACGCCCGCTTCTTGCCTGCCAGGCGCTGCCCTCGCGCGACTCGCCCTTGCCGCCAACCTCCAGCATCTCACCGGGGAGAGACACGGGGTGCGCGTCTGGGTCGTCGAGGTCCTCGCCGCGCAGGTACAGGACGCTGACAGGCCTGGTGCTAGTGAACATGTCCTGCAGCGTCTGGAGCTTGAAGTGCAGGTCCTCCTCAATGGGCGGGCGCTGCGCCCCGGCGGAGCTGGTCGACGACATTGACCAGGTTCGCTTGTGCTTCTGCACCTTTCCGGGTCGCTGTGAATCTTGGTTCTTGGCCTGCGTGCCGCCGGACCGCTTCCGCTTGTTGAAGTCCTTCATGCCGCTCTCGGCCTGCGAAATCTGCTGCTTGAGCTTGTCGATGGATTTCTTGATGTGGGCCACGTCGTTGGACAGCTTGCGCTCGGCACCGTGGTCACGGAACAGCTTGACCTTGCAGTAGCAGATTTCGGTCGCTGCGGGATCAGGGCTTGTCTCGGAGCTGCTGTCGATCGGGAGAGACGACGTCTTGGCGCAGAGCCTCACGGGGATGCCCTTGACGCCCTTGGAGTGGCTGAAGTCGGTCGACAAGAAGTTGAAGCGCACGGCAACAGTGCACTCGGCCGCGCCATTGATGCCTGGCATCCAGACGACAGAGAAACCGTCAAAGGACGACGACTCGAGCTCGATGCGGGTCCGCTTGTCGTCGCCCTCGGCGGGCTGGCCTGCCTCGACGTACTCGACGGCCTGCAGTTTACCTCCTCTTTGGTGTGCCTCGTTTGTGCCTCGGCCTTCCTTCCACAGACTCCAGCACACGCCCGGCTTCTGTCGCTGCTGTTCATCCTCGAAGGAGACGCGTACAAATGTTCTGAAACGAGTGCCCGGCACGATGGGGATGGTCGGCTGCGTGTCGACGATGGACAGGGAATATGCCTGGCCCTTGTTTAGGTAAGTGACCGGGATTTCGTCGGCATGCTTGATCATGGCTGTCGGCGCGTTGAGGGTGGTGTGGAAGCGGAACTTCTCGGCCGAGGGCGGCAGGCCCAGGTTCAGAGGCATCGCGTAATGTCTCGGCTGGAAACCCACAATGGGGGACTGGGTATGGAATGTGGAGCCGATCGACACCATCCTGTCATCGGCCGCGTCCGAGTCCATGGGCGAGCCGTCCTGGTCCATGGTCTCGTATCCGGTGTCCTGGTGCACAAAGCTGGAGGGCGCAAAGGCCGGCTGTGTGGGCGGCGGCTGGATGAAGGGGTGGTGGAACTGAGGTGCCGGCGGATGGTGGAAGGGAGCCTGCTGCGGGTGGTGAGGGTGGTGCATGCCTGGGTGGAAGCCGCCCGACAGGTCCATCATGGCGGAGCCCGAGTGCATCTGCGCCTCTGAGGTTGGCATGGACAGAGGCGTGTTCAGGCCCATGCCGAGGGCGAGCGACGGCGTGTGCAGGTCGCCGGCCTGCGGGTGATAGAGGGTGTTGGTGCCCCCGGGCGTCGGGGTGTAGTAGCCGGGAGGCGCATTTGCGAAGTTGGAAAATGAAAAGGAGTTGGGGTCCATCAACGACGGCGTGAACTTGAAGAGGTCGTTGCCCGACGCTCTTGGCGTCGGGTCCTGGTCTCTGAATGCATCATGACCAATGTTGTGAGGCCTGTGCGTGTTCGCGGGGTTCTGTCAGCTTTTCATGTTGCTTCGTCGAGCCTGAGGGAGGGATGGGCAGGGCAAGCATTGAGATTAAGAGCCGTCCGAAGGCCGGCGCAACCCCGTCCAGACCCCCCTCAATGCATCGCGACGGGAGGTGACCAGGGCACGCCGCCCAGGTGACGGTTACCCAGTGTCGCGCAAGGCCACCATGAAACCGGCGCGCGCAGCCGATGCAGAAGATGCGCACGCGGACATCGGACGGGATGCAAGAGAAAAGGGGCAGGGCAGGGCAAACACGACGAGTGCGAGGGGGCGGCGCATACCTGTCCGGGTGGTTACTGGGCACAACGCCTGGATGGTCTGACGCGACAACACCAGCTGTTGCTGCTGTCGACGCCGCGCCGGAGTCTGCGGTGGTGCCAACGTGGGGGAATTGCTCTCTGAAGGTGGCAAGCAGGTCATCCCCAGGCTTTGCCGAGCTCGTTCTGTTGTAGGCGCACACCAAAAAAAAGGCGGCAATGTCAGAGACACCTTTCATGTTTCTCGTGGGCGCCTTTTATGCTGCGCTCGTTTTTGAGACCGCACTTCCCTGAGCTGGCCACAAAGAGACGTCGCAGCCGGGCACAAATGCAAGCAATCAGACAGTCAGGGGGGCTACATACCGTTGGCGAAACATAGGGGCGGATATTCGAATGCGCTGTCCGAGGACAGCCGTCTCGTGGGGGAATCAGCAGCGGAGGACCACGTCTTTTTCTTATCTTTTCCCTGGTATCCCCGTGGGCCCAAGCTAGGTGTGTGATGAAAATGCTAGCGCGCCAGGACAGGCCGGACTGTGTTGGCGGGCTTCAAGGTAGTGGCCTAGCCGGCTGACGGATGCGTCCTTTGAAACCCCTACTTCCTTTTCACGGGTTGTCCTTTGCAGTTCTGCCGCGGAACTAACCAGGCCTCGCTCTGGTGCCGGATTTGCTGTAGGACCCCGACAGACAGGTGAGGGCGTGCGGGAGCGTGTTTTCGTCCGGCTATTATGCGATCGCCCGTCCAGAGGATAGACGCGGCCAGGGTGGGAAAGAAAATATAATAAAAAAATGCTAGAGTAAGAAGACACAACGAGCGAGCGAGGGGGGCAAGCGAGTGTGGTGTGGGAGTGGGTGGTATGTGCGTGCGTGTGTGTCTTATGCTCCGAGTATGGGTGTGAGTGGTTCCGGCGAGAAGGAACAAGCCGTTGCAGGAGAGGTCAGGTGAGAACGAGAGACAGACCAGACCCTCCAGACGGACACACGTAGGCACAAAACGCTTCCTTCTCTTTTTTTTCTCTCTTTCTTTCAGCGAGTTCGGGCGCAGGGAGGTGAATGTACTTGAGCGGGAGAGAAGGGGAGGCAGACGAAGCGGTAAATGGAAGAATTATACGGGTAGCAGAGGCTGATTCCGTCTGGTGGGTGTGTGCCTTGTATGTACATCGAGCAAAAGGGATCAAATAAACGGAATGGGAAGTGGATACTTTTCAGATATATGGTGGAGAGGGTGTCAAGAAGTCAACAAGCGTGATCAAGCAACCTCGCTCTCTTCCAATTCGGATCGAGGCTGTGGGGAGAAGGCGCCGACAAGGGGAGGGGTGTGTCCAAGCACCACCCGACGGAGCAGGGTGGTGTGTCTAGCGGAGGCGGGCTGGGCTGGGTCGAGCGTTTTGGAGTGTCTTTTTCGGGGGTGCCAAAAAAAGTGGAGGCCAGCCAGGCAGTCACCCTCACTCAGGCATCGGCCTGAAAGAGAGAGGAGGAGGAGGAGGAGGAGGTGCAGTGGTGGCAGTGGTGGGCCTGGCCCTAGGCCTACCGAGTAGGTAGGTGCTGGCTCTTCGCACGCTTGCATACGTTGTTTGTCGCGCCCTTGTCCGGACAGAAAGTACAGTACGGCCGATGTGGTGAAAATGCCACCATGTTGGGTACTTGTATACCTACCTCCCACCACCTGCAGGCGGTATGGCGGGCTGCCCAACCTATCTGGCGCCTTTAGGGCTGGCTGCTATCCCGCGCGTTACCGCGTCCAAGCCAGTCAAGCTCCCGACCTTCCTCGTGGGTTGAACCCTCCATCGCCTTTGCTCTTCTTTTTGCCTCCCCTCCTCCCATCTTTTTTTTTCATTCTTTTCTTTTTTCTGTCTTTTCTCCGTCGCCTTGTTGTCCGCCAGTCCTGTCATTGCCTCCTCCTGTCAGGTCACCCACCCTCTTGACTTGCGGACTGTCCTTGTCGCTCTTGTCGCCCTTGTCGCCGCCCAGGGTTCCTGGTCGTGGTGCAAGGAACATGCTGGACGGCTGTTTGTGCATGTGGGAAATCAAGTGGAGAGACTCTCCAGCGGCCCAATTGGGCAGAGGCCTGGACGGCGTATGGCGACCGCGGGTACTTTGGCACTGTTGCGGTGTCAAGGGGAGATGCGAAGGTGGAGAGCCAGGGATGGGATACCCCACCTGGGCTGGCTTTTCTTGGCAGGTTTCCACAACACCGTCAGGAGAGCGCAGTGAGAACTGAGGTACATTCGAACAAAGTATCCTCTCTTCCCGCCCATTTGGCCGCTGCATTGGACGGCCGCCCCCTCCCCTCATCGCCATCTCCTCCTCCACTCCTCCTCCACTCCCCCTCCTCCTCTCCATAGACCCCTGCCTGCCCTCATCGGGCCTGTCGAGGCTGGGACGGATCTCTGATCTGCGGGATCATCTGCTGGACCGTCGACCAACTCTCTCCTGTGGCTTTGGCGCTTTGTATGCCACAATGCAAATTTCGTGGTGCGCACGGCAAGCCCGACGCTATCCAACGCCCCCGAAACCATAAACCCGGGCTAGATCGGCTGCCCTTGGCCGTTTCTAGGCTTGCACAGACTCTCTATAACGATCAATAGGTGATGGGTGCTTCTATGTTTATTTTTTGCAACTTTCTGGGAGGGGCATTACTGTCGGCTCGTTTTGGTGCGTTGCGGCTGTGCGGATTTGGCTGGCAGGCTGCTTGCTGCAGGGCGCCCGCAAACCCACGCGCAGACGCGCAAAAGGGGGCGTACCTCGGGAGCATCTGATGCGACGGGATCGAGGCGGACATCAGTATCGACTCCCCCCGCCGATTCCTGGGCCGCCCGGCATTTCCCTGGGCGATGGTCAGGTACAGCCGCCGAGGCCTACAGCTATCCCAGCCTGATTGCGGGCCAAAATACTGCCGCCCCTGGCCAGCTGCTACAGCCGTGACGTGACTGAAGTGGCGAGAACAAGAAACGTGGTGTGTGGCTTGAAAATTCTCATGTAATCCGTCACTGCGTCGCTTGGCCAGCTCCCAAGGAAAAAGAAACACGCGGCCCCCCCTCCTGGGTGCAGAAAACAAAGGATGGGATGTGTCGAGCTGCAGTCTTGTCAAGCCTCAGGCTTCCTGCCGCCCCTGTGCTTGTGCAGCAGCCATTGCCCTCCCGTCATCCATCACCAGCATCAGACTCGCGGCAGGCCACAAGGGTGGGTTCGCGCCAAACGGACGAGAAGGGCCTCCACTCTGGCTGGAAGGTTTGGAGAGGGGTGTGAGAGACGTCCATGCTACTTCGGTGTGCCGTGCATCCCCTCGGCTCCGCGTGCAGGCCTGCCAGCATGAAGCAGGCAGCAGACAACGCACCCACTCATGACTGCTTTGGACGGGACTCTGACGTGCTTGCATGAGGAGTCCCGTCTAACGGTTCTCGCGTGCCTGTGGGCGTCTTTTCGGGGGTTCGATACCTATTCTGCTTTGCACCTTTTGCGCAAGCGAGCCCCGCCACGGGCGACGGTCCCACCCCCCGAAATCCCCCTCCCCGAAATCTCCCTGGTGCTTTTGCCCTAGCCCACCCTTACAGTAAACCAGCGGCAGACAGCGAGCGCCTGTTTGTGCATATGCTCAGATGCATCCCGCATGTTTACCCTACATGGCAATCTGCCTGCCTTTCTCCTCCCGTATGGGGCCAGGACGATAGCGAGAGGGCACGGTGCCATATCACCTTGCTTTGTGGACGGGTGGGTATGTTGGCCCGGGAATCAGTCCCAAAGCAGCGTCGAGTGGGCAATGGCAACGCGCGCTCGCTCACAGAAAAATGAATCTCGATCTGGCCTACACCCGTTCTGGAGCTACAAACCGGTCCTGGGCCGCCCAAATGAACAGGCTGCTTGCCGCGGACAACAGAATGACGCAGCCACGCTCGAGCGTCACATCCATCCAGCCCGCGCTCGATCGATCGGGTGGCAGCGGTTTGACCAACGGGCAACGGCCCATAGTTCGCGCGGCATCACGGCTGTCTTCATCCTTGGACCTCCGCCCCGTCTCCGTCGTGTGCCCATCGAATCCATGACTGCGGCCTCAATCCACCAGCCCACAAACGTGCCCTGGAAGTAGCCGTTGAGCTGAAGCGAGTCTTTGCATGAGAACAATGTCACTGTCTGACATTAATAACACGCCTCCTAAGGCCCGAGGCGATGCACCGGTACCAGCGCATAGACGCGACGGCGCCATGCTAGGCAGGGTAATCAGCCAGGGGGTGTGATAACAGTGATAGGGTGCCTCGATAGAGGAAAATAAAAAGAAGAAATAATAAAAGAAAAACCACCGAGGCGGCGACGAGGTTTCCCCTCTCGCTCTTTACCCGAAGCTGCCGTATCCCTGCAGGACACATACGTGGGAGAAGCGAGCAAACCCAACCACACTCCATCCATACCGTACAACAGCATCACTGCCTGCAGCAGAAAGACAAACGGCGTACGACGTACAAGGATCCATTACGTATAGATGCGGAACCAGCAATTGAAGGGATAGCGAAAGCTCCTGCAGACTCCAGTATACGATTTGTAGCATCTATCAGAATAACCCGCCTGGGCGCGAAAGCAAAAAAAAAAAAAAAAAAAAAAAAAAGCCCTAGCCCTAGCGGCCAGTCTGGTAGATGCATCTCCGACACCATACAGAGGCCAATCAAGCAAAGGGACGTCGAGAAGACTGCAGCATGTAGTACCGATAATACTTGCGGGCCTCCCGCGCAGCTACACCTCTCCCACGCGACGCATAGTGGTTTGGATTTTAAGTGCGAAATATCTCAAGTATATCAGCTTGGATTTTTTTTCTTTTTCATCTGAACGCCTTAAATGCCACGTCTTGGTGTTTTAGCCACCAATTTCACAACTGCCGCCCGTGTCCCGACAATACAATTGAGAGCTGAAAGGATTACGACGCCCTCGGGCGATCGGCATAGTGTTGACTTGATACGGCTAAACGGGATTCTCAGAGGACCCCCGCGCATCTTGTCATTTTTTGTTCTAGTTCTTTCCCGATGCTTTCCACGCCTTCTATCCCTCGTGGCTGAGCCGTGTTTGCCACAATCGCGTCGTGAGAGCTAGCCAAGCAGGAAGAGGCCGAGATTTTGTTTTGCTAACATCTTTGAAGCAGGCATCGCACTGTACAACATCCTGCACGGCACAGGTGGCATTGGAATGCTCCTTTTTTTTCCCCTTCTCTCTCTTATTTTCATTACCCACGAATGACATCGTTGTGCATGCACGCCCATCTGCAAAAGTCACGGCTGCAACTAAACATCCTTCCCAGTCGGGCTTCCCTCCGACTCGGGCAAATGCTAATTTCGACAAGGAGCACGGATCTGACGTCATACCATCAAACCCCCAGGCGGCTCCACCGATTCATTGCGCCAGGATGGACCCTGTACGGCAGGTGGCACCCATTGCGGGAGGTGCTGCCTTGTTTGTGGCACACCTCGAAGAGCGCGCGCCGGCCCCGAGCGACTGGGCGAGTGAGAGGCTCTGCAAATCCACACACCACGGGCGCTCAAAAACGGAAAGGAGGGCGGGCTTCGATGGGCGGCGAGTGGGCATCAAACGCGCTGACGGGAGGTAATAACTCATCTGTGATATAGGCTGGGCAGCCACGCCGGTTCCCTGTCGTTTGCTTACAGTATGTGCGAGGCTCTCGCCCGCCCCATGCCGGGGTGGGCTCGCCCTGCGCACTGTCCACGACAAACAGATCGGCGATGACATCAGACCCCACTCTGCGGCCGTGGAGTTGCTGCGACGCTGAGGTTTTCAAACCCACCCACTACAGCCAGTCGGGAATGGTGGCGGCCGAATAGGGCGAAATCCCATGCGCGACAAAGAAAAAAAAATTAATTATGGGCTCACAAATCTCCGGTGTTCGCGGCCCTCCTCCTGTTCCTACCATGCCCTCTCCCCACGGTTCTGCTACCGACCCTACCTACCTATATAGTTAGTCCAGGTGCGTGCTGGTTCTGCCTGCCCCTTGTTGTCTGACACCCCGAACCAGAATTGGCGGCCGTCAGAAAACGGTTATGCTGCGATCCTAGTCGAGCCTTTAGCGGCGGGATTCTAGACCCTGCGTCCGACGGGCAACCGATTATTTCAACGCATTTTCCAAGGATCGATAAAGCTGCGTATGGCGCGGATCTATGCGACGGTAGATGTGGCAGCGGTGGCTTCCTGAACAAGCCCCAGCTACACGTAGCGTCGCAGGCTGGGCTCGCTTTGCGGACTTAGGTACTAGCCTGGCGGCGGTCAAGATTGGAAATGCCATGGTGGTCCTTTTGCTCTCCGTTTCTCTCGCCCGCCTCCTTATTTCTCCCGGCCAAGGGAAAGCTCCCCGTCGCCGTTGGGGGTATGCGTACGCCCTTTGCCCAGGGTCATGAATCAGGGCTCCTGCCCACCGCCGCCACCTCACCAGGTACCTGTGGGGGTTGTATCTCGTCGAAGGGGCGAGGTTGAGCTGGCCTGGCCTGTTGTTATTTTCTTCTTCCTTCATCCTCCCCCTTCCCGTGATCCCATGCTGGCCCGCGGGACAAGGGAGGAGGGCTCAGGGGAACGCTGGGATCCGGGCGGCCGTTTCTCGGGTGTGGGGGCTGGTGCTGGCATTGGGGCGGGTGACGTCACCCGCACTGGAGCTTGCCGTCGGCGCGAAAGCTCTCTTACCAACGAGCAGAGCAGAGCAGAGCACACAGTCCACCTGCACGCGATCTTAATGAAAGCTGCAGACTCAACCGCCCCGGACAGCAACAACAACAGCCGGAGATCATTGCCGCGCGCCCTGTGGAGAGCATACATGGGGCCTGTCATTTCTGCGCCCTCCCTCCTTGTGGGTGTCCAGACCGTGGAGCCAGCATGCGACCGGAGAAAAACAGAATGCTGAACTGAGCTTAAACCTGATGGGATGGACCACGGATGGGTCGCAGCGAATTCATTGACCAAAAAAAAGAAAGGGCGGCATGCCGCTCTGCTTATCGCCCGCATGGCCTACATGGCACGGTGGCGACTTGAAACAGCGGTGCCCAGGACAAAACCCAAGGACGTGCTGCCGAATCCGAAACAAGGGTGCCAGTCATCTGAGCTGTGCGCCGACGACGGGATGGCATACCGGGCGCCACGCCTCTAGCTTCCGGGGGGTGCTCTGGCCCTACCTACTTAGCGGGCGCGGGCGCGTGGAGGTTGGTTTGGCTGGAGGGGCGGGCGGGCATCAGCAGCCAGCCTAGCCGAGCGGCCTTGCCCTCCGCGGTGCCGGGCTAGGTACATTACTTCGAAGGCGCCTCCCTAATATCCCAGCCCAAACTTCGGACTCACCCAGCCAGTCCACCACGTTCCTGCTTTTCCCCGGTATCGCACAGCACGTCCCCTGTGGCTGTGTGCGCGGGTTCCATCAGCATTCGCTGGCAGCGGCCCACGTTTCCACCGCGAGGAAACACTGAGGAGCCAGTCCCCAAGCGGCACCCACCCAGAATGTCATGGCTGACCCCACAGTGATGTCATAATCTCGCTGCTGGCGGGGAAACTCTGGCGACACCCTGTCCGCCGGGGTCCCTGACCCTCCTCAGGCCCGCTGGCGAAGAGGGCAAAAGAGTGTCACGCACCCTCGGGACCGCAAACCCTAGCATCCCGATATCCTATTCCCTGTTGGTGGAGGGGGAGCCTGTGCCGCGCCTCTGCATGTCGGGCTCTCGAGGCTTTCGCATCGCCCACTGGATGGCAGGCAAGCGAGGGCTGCCAAAGGATGGAGACTTGTGCCGACGTCAAAAATCGGTTCAGCCGCTCTGGTAGGCCAGACGCTAGCCAGCAGCCAGCGCAAGCCAACCGCCGATGCTACGCGACCGGGCCAGCGTTCAGGTTTTTGCACGGCCGGGGTCGGGGGCGAACAGAGGGCGGCGCGCGACTCGCTGTCCCGAAGCTTCCCTCCCCGGGCGGGCGCATCGATGGCATACGGAGAGGGGCGGCCGCCTCGGAGAGGGTCTATAGTGCAGTCATACGTCACAGGCGTGGCCATTCTGCGGGAGTGGCATCCCGGGGCTCGAGAAATATTACTTTCCCGCAGGCGCACAGAATGGGTATGGATCCCATCTTGATACACGAGTGCCGCGCTCCATGCTCCAAGGGGGCAAGAGGGAGGAGATTCATGTGCACATCGACACCGACACCGGGCGGTCTGCATATCTGCCCCATCGAACCGGGAGCGGGAGACGGACCATACCAAGCTCACACCGACGCCCTGATTTGCTTCGGACCCAGTTTCCATGCGACGACTTGTTGCATTCGTTCTGTTGGCTATTGCGCCACCCTCGAGATACGAGCACCTCCCCCTTTTTATTTTTATTTTTTTATTTTTCCGATGGGGTTCGCTGTCAAAATAACGTTTATTTCGCCTCGTGCCCGCGGCCCGTGCTTACTTACCCCTTCTGCAGACAAGAGTCGGGGTATGCGGACGCGAGACGTCATTTCTGACAAGTGCCGACTCAAACTGGGCAAACAGGGAACAGCTCGTGGGCTCTGCTTCGTGGAACCCGAAGGTCTTTGTCTGGTCCAGCGCCTCTTTGTTTAATTTGTTCTGTTTTGATCTCGCCCACAGGCTGTGGCCTCACTATATATGCCTCGCTGTGGAATCAGGGTCCCAGATCGTAACAGCATCACCGGTGGGTAAAATAATAAGTACTAGTGGGAAAAGAATGTAGGGACTTTGAGAGATCCCTGGTTGGGGTGGTGGCATCGCACGCATCCTACGAGCACCAGTGATATCGACAGGGACAGGAAAGCCGCCCGAGATTCGGGCATACCCATGGCATCCACTGCATATTAAGAACCAGAAGAAGCCTGTCACTGGTGCATTCCTCGCCATGTACCTGGAGGCCCAAAAGCGCCCGCCCCATATGGTGCTACCCCAAGAAGGCTGTGTCTTCCGGGCGTTTGCATACCTGCACGCATCCCCTTGGCGCGTCGACAAAAACCCCCAGGAAAAATGCATCTGTCCAAACTGAACTGTTGGAAGACGGCCCCTCACGCCCAGGAGGTCCCATCCGAAGAGGGATTGGACCCCGATGCTGGACCGGGTAGGAAATCGATTTATTGCCGGATGGTTTGCCCGATGCAGGGAGGTTTTATGACGATCAGCGGACCACGGGTGAGCTCATGCAGGGACGTGTCCAACCTTTTTTATTATTTTCTTTTTTATTATTTTTTTGGTATCGTTTTGCCCTGCCTCACTACTGCCACCCTTCTTGCGCCTCTCCCCCTCCTTGAAGCCACTGGCAAGCTCAGGGTCCAGCACGGCTAGGAGTCGCGGCACGGGTAAGCAGGCAGGCCAGCAACATGTTGTGTCCAATGCGATGCTGTGGAACGCCAAAGACTTGTTCCACGGAAAGCTGAAAGCATGAAGCCGAAGCTTGGAGACACACACACCTGCCGCTTTGGTTCACACTGACCAACCGTTAAAACGACAAAGGATGCTGATCACCCACTGCAGGCTTCGTTTGAGTCATTGCTGCGGTGCAGAAAGGCGCTGATCACTGCCGCCTCGGTGAGCAGAGAGACCATGCTTGATGGCGACAATTCGAAGCACGGCGTGGGCTGTACCGAGATTCAAGCTTGCCCACCCTCGAGGTTCAAGGCCGGGAACGAATCCAAACCCCGGCTGCCCCTTTGTTGCCCGTCTTGTGGGCGACTTACAGAGACGTTCCCTGAGAAAATCCAGCTATTTTTGTATACAGGAGATGAAAAAAATGGAGGCCAATCCTCGACCTTAAACAGAGCTCCAGAGCCGTACTGTGCTGTGACGGACAGCCCCCAAGATCGGCCCGACTCTAACTTGAAAAGTCTCAGGCCTGACTAAGGTGCCGGGCCATATATTTCGAGCCCGACCCCGGGGATCTGGATGAATGACGCGACACGGCCTCTCACCGAGCGTCAATAGAGAAAATCCGCCGGGACTGCGGGTAGGGCGGCCGTCGGGTTCGCCACCGAGGCCATGACATGGAGTCGACTTGGAGACATGTATGAAAGCCGCGAGGAGGGGCACCGTCCGCGCCCCACCCCACACCACAGCTCGTATTCCGCCGGCCTGCCGTCAGGGGCTGCCCCATCCCGGCGACGGCCCCGCCTCGGGCTCAGGAGTCGGTCGGCCGGGCTCTGCCTACTACGTCCTTGCACAGAAAACGGGGACAAGTAAGGCCTCGAGCACGGCCAAGAAGAGGGAGTGTGGCCGGATGAGAAGAAGAAGAAGAAGCAGTCACCGGGCTCGGCTCTGAAAACATGGCAGGAATACGCGCTTGTTATCTCATCCTGCTGTCTTTTTTTTCTTTTCTTTTTTATTTTGGAATTGGACCATCAACGTCCTCAAGCACAGTCAGCGGCTATATCGTCTCCCAAGCAAAGGAACGCAGCCGGCAAGAATATCCAAGAACCGCTAGATGGGGATATTGAATACCTCGGTACCTGAATGCAAGGAACCAAAGTCTGTATCTTGCGCGGGGTTTGGTTTGCGAGAGGCACGGGGGCGTTCATGCATGTCTCTGTGCACCATGGGCTGCCAAAAAAACGCCGCCTACCTCGGTATACTTGATGGCTTGATAGCCGTGGTGTGTCTCTGGTCCACAACGCGGCCTTGACCTAGGGCCCAAATAGACGTATGCGCCAACGCTCACACGACATTGGACAGCAGGCTCGGCGGCATTTGGCTTTTTTTTCTTTCTCACTTTCTGTCCTTTGCTTGAAGGAACGGGCTGGCGGCGCTTGGTTGATGCCGAGCCTGGCGATTTCGAAATACCGGTGAAGCAGGCGGCGGGCCGCGTGCACACCTGCGACTTGTCACAGGGGCTTTGGGCACGCCAGACTGGCGGGCCGCCTTGGGGGCTACTGAGGCCCATGCGACCAGGTAGCAGCGTGATGCTGAGACGGCAGGCCTGGGATGCAATCGCGGCGCTGCGTGCGGATTGATCAGGTCGGCCCAATGCGGCGCGTGGTGAAATGATTGGCTAGCGCGCCCCTCGGGCTTGTGTCAAACGTCAAACGTGACCGCCCGGCGACGACGGTCGAGCTTCACGGCACGTCTTGGGGGCCGTGGAACGGGAGCTGCCTTGCCGCAGCCATGTGAAAACGAAAAAAAAAAGAAAGCGAAAGCACCCGCCGGACGGCCGCTGGCTACCTGCGTGGCTTAAAAAGAAGCCTTGGCGTTCTCCTGCCTGTGCGTGCGATCCTGGATCGAGCAGTCCATTGTCTGCGAAACCATCGTGACGCCTCGCCGCGAACTGAGCCTGCAGCCTGCGACCCGGCTGCCGCGCTAAGCCCAATCCGACAAGGCCCCTCGGCCCCCATCCTTATCGCGCCTTATCCGACGGCTCGCTTCTGGGCCTGCAGGGGACGGCGCGCGAGCGGTCATCGGACCAAGCCACTGCAGAGCAGAAATGCCAATCCCAAGTCAGCGTACTTGACCTTCTTTGACAGACATATTCCTCTGGCCACCCTTCTGTCTCGGGCTGCGCCTTCCATCCTCTGCCGCCGCTCCTGCTGCTGCTGGACAGGCGCTCGCCGAGCAAATCCCCTGCGCTTTTCCTTCTTCTTTTGCCCCTCCCCAGTCTCTTTCCTCTTGGCCGAACGGGCTTTTTCACCGCGAATCCCAAAGCCGGTCTTGATTTTGCCTGGGATGGCGTCCACCGCGGCGGACCATGCCCCCCCGGAGGAGTCTCCGAGCGACGGCTCCAAGCTAAAGACGTTCATCGGGATTCTGAGGAAGTGAGTTTCAACATCTCTCTCTCGAACGTTTCTCGCTCTGCTTTCTTTTCTTTCTTGGTTGGATGCAGCCAGCCGGCAGCGGAATGAAGAGGAAGTTGCTCTGCGACCCCGCATCGGCAAGCGAGTCAAGCAAGAGTCCAGACCGCAAGATATGAAAAAAAAAACAGAGCCGACAAAAGGTGGCGCAGAGACAAATAGCGAGAGACAGTGTGTGAGAGAGGGCGGCGTTGAAGAAAAACAAGATCTTGCATCTTACCGGCCAGGGATGCATAACATTGTCGCCGACCACAGGCTGAGACAGTGGCGGCCTTATTTGGGGAGCCCATCGAGGGTCGATCAGTGGCTGACGTGGTGGCCTGTCCAGGTTCATTGGCGTGGCCGACCTCGCCGCCGTACGCTTTTCGCTCCCTTCGCAGCTTCTCGAGCCGACCCCGAACCTCGAGTACTGGAACTACCTCGATGCCCCCAACACCTTCATCGCCATCGGTACCTCGGACGAGCCCGTCGACCGCATGCTCGAGGTCCTGCGGTTCTGGTTCACCAAGGATCTAAAGTACGCCAAGGGCCGCCCATGCAAACCCTACAACTCGTGCCTCGGGGAGTTCTTCCGTTGCAACTGGGAGGCCGAGGACAATGCCCCTAGGATCGAAACCAAGGCCCTGGGTGGCTCGCCCGACCCCAGCCGCCCTGGCTCCGGCGCGTCCAGTCTGCGTTCTGGCAAGCCCGCCGCCGCCTCCTCGACCCTCGGCGTCCTCACCGACTCGCGCACCGCCTCGAACCTGTCGGTTGCCCAGACGGGCACCAACCCGGCCAACCCCGTCGTACGAGTCTCGTACTTGACCGAGCAGACCTCGCACCACCCCCCCGTCAGCGCCTTTTATATAAGCTGCCCGGAAAAGGGGCTGCATGCGCGCGGCTTCGACCAGATCACGGCCAAGTTCACGGGCACCTCTATCAAGGTCATGCCCGGCGAGCATAACCTGGGAATCTTTATCACCCTTGAGAAGCGCGGGGACGAGACCTACCAGCTCACCCACCCTGCGGCTCACCTCGGCGGCATTCTACGCGGAGCCCTCAGCGTTAGCGTTGGCGACATGTGCTACATTACCTGCCCCAAGACCAAGCTCAAGGCCATTCTGCGCTATTATGACGAGGGCTGGCTAGGCCGCTCCACCAACAACGTCGAGGGCGTCATTTTCCGCTATGACCCAGAAAACGATGACAAGGTTAACATCAAAGATGTCCCTGACGAGGACGTTCTGGTCAGGCTCAAGGGCCCTTGGAAGGAGAAGGTCGTCTTTACTCTCGGACCTAAGCCCGTGGTAAGTAGCCAAAATCACCCCGCCTGGCTTCCTGTGGAGCCACCACCCCAACCGGGAGCCTCCATGTATCTAACAAGAGCTGTCACAGGCGTCTCACCCACCCGAGAAGCAGACCACTATAATCGACATTGCGCCCCTGAGTGTGGCGCCCAAGTCTCTCCCGCCAGCCAACATGCAGCTTGAGAATGAGTCGCTGCAGCTGTGGGGTGGCGTCACCGATGCGATCCTTTCCAAGCAGTTCTCCAAGGCAACCACTGTCAAGGTCGAACTCGAGGAGAAACAGCGCGAGAAGGCACGCGAGCGCGAGCGCACGGGTGAGGTTTGGAAACCACTTTTCTTCGAGCAGGTAACCGACAAGGGCGGTAAGCCCGAGCTCACCGAAAAGGGCCGAGTTGTGCTTCAGAGGGCCCAGAAAGCCGACTGGAACATTGTCGACATCGTGGACGTCCCGCCCAAGCCCGAGGCTGCGGCCGCGACAGATGCAGCAGCAGACACGGCCAAGGCCTGAAGCGCCCATCGTTGTTATTGTGCATATAGCACGGGAACTAGGGTCTCTTGCTTCTGGCTTTCCCCCTTCTCTTGGATATTCTTTTTTACCTTTCTTTTTCAGACCAGCTGCCCCTTGCATTTTTGGGGCTGTTTTTGCGCATAGATTTCTCGCACGGTCATAATAGAGAGGTGCTGGGGGACCACCCTCGCGGACTCTTGTTGGTCTGCGAGCTTGGTTGATCGATCTTTTTTTTTCTTTTTCTTTTTTTTGGTTCTCATTGCTGGCCATCTGGGACGATGTGTCTTAGACGAGGAACAGGTTTTTCGTGGCTCCGTCAAGGGCCTTTGCGCTCGCTTCACTTGGAACTCTCAAGCGCCCCAGGCTTTTGTTTTCGATTTCAACACTCATGATCTCCTTGCTCGTTATACTTGGCTTCTTTCTCTAAAGTCTGTTAATTCTGCATTGCACCCGCGGAGAAGTGGCTGGAAGAGGATGAAGTCGGCTCAGATGACGGACTTCAACCCGCCTTTTTGATGATTTCCTAGGTATTCCCTGACTCTTAACAGCGACTGGCTACTTCCGGGCCCCTTTAGAGCTCGTAATGGGGGTGCACACGTATCGCATTGGAGGATCATTTAGATCACGCTGGGAAATTGGCACACACGAAGACATCAGGCAAGACATAAATACTTACACAGAACTTTGTTATTTTTGGTGTTTGGTCCAAATGCCCGTCCTTCCTTTTTCAGTCCCGTCATTTCATCGCATGCCTCAGCCTGTAGTCAACGGCCGCAGCCGTGGCGATGCCTCCTTAAAAAGGCACAGGCCGATGGAGGTTCGTGTCAAGGCTTCTGAAAAACAAATGCACAGGTGGAATGTTTCCTGGACATTTGTGTGACTAGCGGTGTTTGGTTGGAAATGCCAACAGTCAAGTCTCAGTAGATTATGCAGCCCGGGTAAAGACAGTAGACTAAGGCCAACGCTGTTTGCGCCCAACCGCCTACATGGTCTTGTAACATCGTAGCCGAGCCCGAATCAGCACATACGGCCATAGGCAGGGGAACACACGGGATCCCGTCCGCTCTCCCCTAGTTAAACCCCTGACCGCTGGACTAGTAGTTGGGTCGGTGACGACCAGCGAATCCCCGGTGTTGTATGTGATATCTTGATCTTTTTTTCCCCTTTCTCTTCCAAGTATTCAAAAAGAGGCAATGTCGCTTGTAGTAAGTACCAATGATACATACCCTATGGTAATAAGAAGAGTGGAATTAAATGGCCTTTATCAACTCTTGTAAATGCTTGTAAAATCAACAACAAATGCGCATGGCCAGGTTAGAAAGAGGAATTTTGGTGATGGAGAACTGCCGGTTGCATAAAGATTCCCCAAAGCCTTTTTTGAAACATGTCGGATTCAAAAATTGTAGCGTAATCAGTGTCCTCACTTCGTACTTGCTATCTCTCCCGAGACCCAAAGTACCAGAGCCAACATTCTAGTCTCGACGACGAGACAAGGTGTGCTCTCGCTCGAACTACTCAGGAGGCTCGATTTGGGATGCCAAGGCGGTTCGCAATGCCGACTTCGGCGGATGTTGTATTTAGCGTCCTTTGCCTCGCGGCATCCATTGACCTCCCTCTCTATATCCCTCCCTCCCTCTGGTGTTTCCGCACTCGCTCACGGCTCGCCTCAGTGTCGACAGAGTGCTCACCGAACTTAAAGAAACGCCCATCTTCAAGACGGAATCCCGGAGACGAGCCCGAGCTTTCGATGGGCACAGAGCCATCCTTTGGCTGTTGGTGCTGGAATTGTTGTTGCAGCAGGGAGAGGTCCGGGCTGGATCCCGGTGGGGCCCCAAAAGCAAGCGGGGTCGGCCCCCTGCTGCTGCTTCCTGACGGGCCGGGACTTTGGCTGGGCGACCGGCCGCTGCCCCTGCTTGACGACCGAGACCCTCCAGAGCCAGCGGTGCCGCCCCTGCCCAGACGCGCGGCGAGAGGCGAGGTGACGAAGGCGCTGGCGGACCCAGCGCGCCGCCGGCGGTTATGTTGCTGCTGCTGCTGCTGCTGCTCACCATAGCGCTGGTAGCTGGTCTGGACGTCGAAGAAGCCATGTTCCGCACGGGGCGACGGCTCGGTCCGCGTGTCTGACGGCGTGTGCGTTCCGCTGCCGCCGCCGCCGTTGCCGCCTGTGACGCTTGCTGGCGGCGTCTGGTAGAAACCGCCGGCGTGAATAGGGTAGGGAACTGGCCGAGAGTAGAAGGTCCTATCGCCTGGATAAGAAGGATGGCGCTGGTGGTGCGGCGAGGACGCGCGACTTTCCCAATCGCCAGCAGCAACGACGGATAAGGGGCGGCTTGTAGGCGATGGGCGAGTACTGGCCGCAATCCCCCCTCCTTGGGCTGCTCCGGCTCCCAGCCCAAGGCCGGCCGATAGGGACCTGTCATACTGGTCGTTGTGACGGAGCTGCACGGCCGGCTGCTGCGAGTCGCTGCTGGGGTTACGTGACATGGGCAGGGACGAGTACCCATCCGTTGGTGGGGGCGAGTATGCTGCCTCGGGCGGGTGGACGTTGATGCGGTAAGGGCTCTGGCGGTACGCGTTGGGCTCCCGCCTCTCTCGCTGGCTGGAACGGGATGGGTTGAGGCGGGAGCTGTAGCCATTATCGTACTTGCTCTCAGCACCGACCCTGTTATCTCCGTCACGAATCGAGGGCATCGACCGCGACATGTTCATCCGGGGGTCGTCCTCATCGAAAACCCCGCCCCGGACGTGGCCATCTGCCTCTTGAAAGCTGTCCAGCAGTTCATTGGAGCTGATGTGTCCCCGGCCCTGCCTGTATGGCAGATCAGACTCCCACCGCTGCACCGACGGCCCTCCTCCCCCAGGGAGTGCTTGGAAGTGAGGGCAGTCGCTGCCCGGCGCCGCCTGACCATCCGCACGCCCGCTTGGCGGCGAGCCTGGAGGGGGAGGGGGAGGTCGGAAGGCCGAGGCTGCCTGGACCGGACTGGACCGGGCCGAACGTCGACCGAGGAACGCGGGCGAGTGCAGGCGCTGCGGTGACTGCTGCAGCCTCCCATTCGCATTTAGGTATCCGAGGTTCCCGCTTGGATCGATTGGAGGGTCTTCTCGGCCCCCCAAAAGCTTTGTATTTCCCCGGGAAAGGGTCGTTCTCGGGCTTGGGCTGCTCTCCCCACCGCCCTCGGCGCCACCGGGGCCTGCGCTGACTGGGATATTCCCAGAGCTTGACGCGCGGACTTTGATTTGATCCCGAAACCGCACCAACGCATTCTGTGTCTTCTCCGCCCAGCTTGAGGGAGAGTTACCCTGGGGCTCCGATGAGAGGAAGTCGTTGGAGAAGACGCCGGCTGCTTCTTCGGATCCGTCCTGGGGACCCCGGCCGACTCCCCTGCCGGTCGTCCCCGCTGCAACGCTTGCCCAACTCTTGGGCCTGATGTTCATCCCAGGCCTCGCGATGCCAGATGGGCCACGGCCCTCGGTCGGGGCCTCCTCTTCTGTTTCTACAATGTTGTCTAGAGCATTATTAGTGGCGGGGCTCGCCAGGGTCGAGTGAGATGGTGATATCGCCGAGTCTTTTAATCTGCTGAGCGTGGCTAGGATTAATTTGGCCCCCCTTGGCGAGGACGTGCCTGGGGGTGCGACGGGGTGCCGGCGTTCTCGGTTGTCGTCTTGTGCAGCCTTGCCGTCGGATCTGATGATGCCCTTGGCCATCTGGCGACTAAAAGTCATGGTGCTGCGTGTGCTGTCCTGGGACATCTGACGCCCAAATGGCATGGTGTTTCGCGGGTCACTAACGGTAGGATCCCGCCAAGCGCCTGCGTGATCGTGATACCGGCGCCGTTCGTTCCTTTTAACCGTTCTATGCGCCTTGCTGCTGCTCGCATGCCTAGTGACCTCCTGCCAGGGCGGCGAGCTTGGGAGACCGGTGTTGCCCGTGGCCAGAGGCATTCGAGGTGAAGGCACCGGCGGCACCTCGGTCCTGTCATCCTCGTCCCCGTCGTATGCAGGTGGCTCGGGCATGACCATCCCCACTTCTGTCCCCTCCGGATAGGGTGTCGGGATGGGACGAGGCTCGCGGTAAGGAACGTGAAAGTGGATAGGGTCAATGTCGTCGTAGGGACAGTAGGGGGGTTCGGAAGGATGCAGCTCGGTGGGAGACTCCTGATAACCCGCGCCGTAGTCCACGTCGTCACCGGCGCCGCCACCAATGCCGCTCGCGCCATCCTGGTCGGCCGTCCAGGAACCGCCGCTATTTTCCGAAATGCTGTGGCGGCTTTCAGGCGCGCTGGCGCTGTCGGTCTCTGAGCGACTATCGCCTCGCTCAAACACCGAGGAGGGCACGGCCTCGTTGGATCCAGAGACAATGTGTGTGGCGACCTCGTGGCTCAGCTCTTTGATGAAGCCAGAGCAGAGATCGCATCGCTCCCTGAGGTTTTCCTGTAGCGAAACGAGACCCTGGTATTCAGCGGCCGTCAGAAACTTGCGCTCCAGCCGCTCCAGCCGGCGATTGACGTGGCTGATCAGTTTGCGGCCGTGGATCTGGAAGCGCCGATAGTCGTCGGGGAGCCCGATCTTGGGGTCTTTGTGTATGCGCCCGTCGGCGTCGTCGAAGGCCCTGCAGAAGACGGTCACAGCCCGCTCCAGCCAGAAAAGATGTGCCTTCTTCTCCATCAGCATCTCTATGAAGAAGGCCTGCACCACGCTGTGCACCCGGAGGATGTCGAGATACTCGGAGTTCCGGTCAAAGTCTTGTCTCGAGCTCCGGGAGCTTGCTGGCGAGATGTCGTCGCTCTCGACTCTATCGACCAGCGCAAACATGATGAGCACCTTCAGGGTGTTGGCGAGGTTGGATTTACCGCCCGACGCTTCACGGGTCCTCCAAGGCGTCCTTTTGTCCAACGCATGCAGTCCTATTAATTGTGCCGGTGGAGGAAGCGGTGTCAGCGTGAGGGTCTCGCGTTTGGGATGGAGGGGACGGGGAGGCCTACCAAGAGCAATCATCTCGACCGGGATGTGCGAGTCGAAGAAAACCAATATGGACATGAGATTCAGTGCCGCGTTCTGGTCGCCTCGGCTATCCAGCTGGTCGTAGACAACCCTATAGGCCGACAGATTGCCCGCTTTTTGCCGGCTGGGGTACGAGCGAAGGTACTTGGAGAGCGGCTCCCGCGTGGCCCGGAGCTGCTGCGCGGCGACGTGGATCATCAGGGGAAGCCATCCCATGAGCCGGACGAGCTCCAGGGCGCGCTCGCGGTCGTCCCGCGACCACGGCTGCGGCTTGTTCATCTCGGTGAGAAGCAGCTCCTGCGCCTCCTGGGCCGAAAGAAGCGGCAGCTCCATAACCTGCGGGCTGTCAAAATTGTTGTCCCCTGACACCGTGGCGTCGGTCGAGGTGTATATGATTGCCGTTCCCGGCCGGTCGGGGATGAAGCGTTTGATGTTTGGCAGGTCAAACCGGATACCGTCAAAGACCAGGAGCCAGTCGTCAAAGGTCTTGAACCACTCGCGCACAACCTCGACGACCTGGTCTGGATTCTGCAGTTGGCTTACAGCCTCGCCCTGGAGCGATTCCTGGATGGCCTCCGTCTTTGCAATCCGCCAGAACCAATACTCCATCTCGTGGACCGATTTGGCCTGGATCCAGTAGATGCCGTTGGGGTAGTCAGCTTTATGCTTGAAGACATATTGCTGAGCCAGGTGCGTCTTGCCGCCGCCTGGGAGACACTGGATCAGCACAGCCGATGTGCCCAGAGCCCGGCGCCCTTTGTCCATCAACTTCCTGTGCAGCTCCTTCATCTCTTGCTGCCGGCCGACTGTGTGGAAGTTGGGTCGGAAGGACTCCGGGTGGATGAAGATCTGGCTGTGGAGTCCGGACGTGGCTTCATGTGGCAAGCTCGGACGGGGAGTCTCGACGGCGTGCACGGCAGGGTCTTGGGGCGTGGGCGTTGCATCTTGGCCATGAGGCCCAGCGAGAGCGCGGGGATCGGCAAGCGATGGTTCAAGAATGGCGTCTCTTTTGACATCTATAGATCAACGAGAGAAGCCGCGCGTGTTCAAATCGGACACAAATCATCAGCCCAAGCCGCTTGTATGCCCTGTGAGGGATCTGATGATACTCATCACCGTCTCGCCTGCCACACAGAGATCACCTCCCCCTCACCCTCCGCCTCCTCTACCTCGAAAATCGCATGTGCCGGGGTTGGACTGGGAAAACCGCCGAGGCCCGGCTGCTCAACCAGAGGGGAGAACGGGGAGGTGACAGTGGTGATTCCGGCGCATTGCGGGGACGTACCGACTTGCTGGCTTTGGCCGGGCCCGGATGGAACGGCGGACATCTGTGATCATGTTAGTACGGAAGGGGTGTGCATGCATGGAAGGCACAGGGGTGCGGAAGCCGGCGTCGCCACGTACATAAGGCATCCTCATCTCGTGCATCTGATTTATCGTCTTCATGCGGCGATCTTGCTCTTCAACCATCCATCGCGTCTCGATGAAAGGGGCGGCTTCGGCAGCCCAGTCGCGCAGCGTGGTCGACACGATGCGATATCCAGGGGCATCAACGCTGTCGTACTTGCACATATCCGAGTGGTTGGCGTCGATGCCGTAGTAGGTGACACCTGGGAGCTGGGGCCCCGCCGAGTTTGCGTCGACCACGAGCATCTTGTGGCCCTTTATCGAGGTCCTGAAGTTCTCGTGGACCATGTGAATCCTAAACCGCTGATATATGTCGAGAAAGTGGTTGTTGATGCCCTGGAGCGTTTCATTGTCTTTCTTGAGCGTGCGTAGGAGGACCGACTCGGTCTCGAAAATGCCCTTTGGCACAACCGCATCCGACATTGCCTGCAGGACGCTGCCCCAGACCGCCAGGTTGGAGCCCGTGTGCGGCGTGCCCAGAAAGATGATACCATATGTTGACACATAGATGGATCTCAGAGGCTCCTGGTCCTTGTTCTGGATATCGTTGGAGTAAAGCAGGGCGCGCTTGACCAGGATCCCGCCGAGGCTGTGCGCTACCCAGATGATGGGGTTGCGGGTCGTCTCCTCGCTTCTGCGGTAGATGCTGAGCTTTGCGACAAGCGTCTGCGCGTGCATGTGGATGAAGTTGTCACTCGGGCTCCTGAGGGGTGGGCGGGTAGGAGGTTGTGGTTTTTCTGTCAGCATGGGACATCTGGTTTGGGCATTTCACGATCAAGGCGGTGATTTCAGAGGGGTGCATATGGTGGGATGGGAGCAGCGGGCGTGCCCTACTTGTCCTTGCGGTTTGAGTAGACGTCGGCGTTGTAGCCGTAAACCAGAATGTTGGCATGGCGCCCCTTGAGCGAGGATGGGAGGAGGTCGGCTGGCCAGTAAACGCCATTTTCCTTGGCCGTCCAGGTCCTCTTTGGGGCCCCGTTCAGGCCATGGACGAGGACGATGTCGACCTTGGCGTCGGGGTGGGTGTAGACTGCGCTGACGTCGTAGCGATTTGGCTGCTTGTTGATTGTGCCCTTTGGGGGGTTTGCCTGTCAGCGTGCATTCATTAAGCGAGCAAACGGCCATTTAGCCGGCGAGGTTTCTGCGGGCCGCCCCGTGTGCTCCATCGCTGGGTGGGAGCTTTGGGTAATCGGAAGAAATAAAAAAAACGAAGCTGTCGAGGAAGGTGCCGTCGCGCTTCGTCCCATCGTTCTTGCGCCGCCCGCCCCAGCCTGTCCCTTGCAGAAGGCACACCTAGAACCATTGGGTGGACCGATGACGATTGGGGTGGCGCACAGCGCGCACAAACGCCCTTGAGGTGGCACCGCACGACACCAACGAGGGGCGTTCCCGAGCCGCACAAACCAGCATTCACTTACCATGCTTTATAAGACGACAGCTGGCGTGCCGGTGCCTGAGCTGGTGCACCGGCGTCCTTGCTGACCTGATCGGGGGCTTTGCCAATGATATCCGCGGTGGCGTCGAGGGGAGGGGATGTGCTTAACGAGGAGCAAACGGTAGTGAGAATGCAACGATGCAATAATATGCCAGAGCGGGAGATGCAAGCCAGTCTTATATATCACGCAAACAGGAAGAGGAGAGCCCCCGCGAGCGACGGCAATGGATGAATAGTAGAGGAGGAAAAAGGCGGACGCGTCAGGCAAGCAAGGCGCCAGGTGCCTGGCCTGTTCCTCTCGGTCAAGCCTCAAAAAACTGCGCCTATAACTGGACTAGACTAGGGGGGTGGGTAAAAGCGAGGGCAGCGAGGAGCGCGGCGGCGGCGACCTGTCAACCAGAACCACCGGCCACGGAGGAAAAGGGGGCGGCCGCATCATAGCAAACCTGGCATTATGTACCTGGCTCCACGCCGGCTGGTGACGGGTCACATTGAGACAGGGCGCCACCATGGGCATCGCGTTCGGAAGCGGGCGTCCTGTGAGGAGGGAGCCCGAGGGCGTCGGCGCGGCTGCTGTTCCTGTCACGCGGCGCGCGCCCATGCCCGTTAATTGGGGGAGCAGCTGAGCGGGCGGCTCCTGCCTTCTTCCTCCGTTCCTTGCCCCTCACAACCACCCTAGCCTACCCTGTAGGTAGAGGGACTGTACCGGGGGAGGGGGTATCCACCACACCACCCCCAAGCACACACACCACCACCACCACCACCCCAGCAGCCGAGCGCGCGCGCGCGGGCACTCACCCCGCAAGGCGGGACGAGAACCGCTGTGGGCTCCACGATGGGGCATTCATGTAGCTCAGGTCCACGGCATATAGGCGGCGGGCCACAGTTGCTGACCACCGGCTCCGTTTGATGCGCCGTCGATGTCTCGGGATAGAGCAAAGCAGCTAGGAGGGCGCAGGTCAACAGATGGCGGCAGCAGAGCGTCCAGCCTGCCTTTGCTGCTGTGGGGATGGAGTCAGTCGACATCCGCTCTCGGCTGTGCTTTTTTCTTCTTTTCTTTCTTTCTCTCTCTCTCTCTCTCTCTTGGTCATTTTCTGCAGAGCCAACCAGCACAAGACGTTGCAAAGAGGCAACCGCTCGCAACATATTGCAGAGCCAACCTGCATATTACAAAACCACCAAGCAGCTAATCACTGATGGCAGCTGCCTGCAAATTCTCCACCCCCTGTCCCTTGCCTGGAAGCTGCGGTGGCGGAAGCCATCCCCTCGGCGGCAACTGGCCGGGCTTAATTGGCCCTGCGCTTCCAGAATGCTGGAATTGAGCACCAGCAGGCAGGCAGGGAGGGCTCTGCGCCCGAAGGCTGCCTCGCTCCGCTCGAGTTAGACTAGCACCGGAAAAAAGAAAAAAAAAAGTGCTGAGCCAAGTTCTACTTCTACGCCAACCTCGAAATCCATCAAATGCCAAATGTCAATCGTGCAGATGCACCGACCCAACTGACAGTGGGCTTATAGTGCCCCCGCTAAGATCTTCAGTATCCAACCACGGGTCGTGTTTGGGAGGACGGGTCGTTATTAAGAACTGGCTCACAGGAGATGGTCACGGGCACCAGTGTCTCGGATGGCCGCCCCCCGTTGACGTAACCTGAAAGCCTCTAATAGCGCATCACGGGGAAGCCAGCGGTGTATCCGCCTGGCGGCCAGCCTTGCCTGCGAGACTCGGATTGGATAATTGCACCCTGGGCGCATGCATGGCTTGCTCGCTGCCTCAGCCAAGACCGGGCAGTTTTTTTTGTTTGTTTTTACAGTACCTGGTGTCATACCTAGTACATACGCAGACTAGCGATAAGCACGTGGCTCTTCAAGGCCATAGCCGTGAACCGCGCAAGCCATGAGCGCTGCAACGAGGCCTTTTTTTTTCCTACCAAAATATCCGAGTCCTTCCGTATCCGCTGCTCCACGTCTTCTCCTAGCCATCTGCCGAGATGTCTCCGATCGTCTCTGCGCCTCATTTGGACTTCTTCACACCCTCCTCGGACCGTATCGGCGGGTACCTGCGTGCAACATAGACGACCAAGCATAAAACACGAGGCTTTCTGACCCGCATCCCATCATATTCACGAAGCAGGCCTTGTCGAAACACATCGCCGATCCTTGTCCTCTTGTGGCGGCCTTGTGACTGTGTGAACACGAGGTCTTCAGACTGGGCAACGGGCGGGATGCCCAAGGCGGGGGCCAGGCTTAAGTGATTTCGCGGCGCGCCCGACTATTTTGCTGGCGGAATCATTTTTCAGACAATTCCATGGGATGCAGAGGGCAGTATGGTCGTGGAACGTGAGAACTGAGTTGTGAACTTCTTTGATCTCTTCTATGGTGGTATTTCCCTGCTCCTTCATTATGCCTTGGAAAAAGAAAAAGACAAGGACGGTGACGCAAGCAACTCGGCGAAGCTCACCGAGGAGCATCAAGTTCTGAGGCCGTTTGAGTCATCCAGAACCCTCGGCCCCACCGGGGCTGGGCTCCATATGGCTTTGGTGTTGAAAGCAAGGCGGACGTTGACGAGGTGAGGGTTGACGGCTCAACCAAGCGATTTGCGCAATCTGGCCATGATCCAAGGGAGAAGGACAAGTTGTCACCTGCCATGCCGAGTGGCGCGTTTCCTGACGCCTGCCCATTGCTTTCTGGATTCAATAAAGTGGCGTCGCCTCAGCCTCAAAGCTGACCATGGGTATGTAGGAAGGCTCCCGCAGTCGAATCCACTAATGAATGCCATGGTCCAGGGGTTCAGGAACCGGGGCTGCGCCCAATATTCAGCCGGCGGACAAAATCAGGCTCGAGGAGGAAATCTTGAGCCTCCAAGATAGGTGGGCGCATTTCCTGTTTTTCGCTCGTGGGTCCCGTGTGAACTAGGTGGTGCCGCAAGCCACGTGAAATAGTCTGGCTGCTGTACGTGTTGACAAGGCCTCGTATTCTGCGTCTAGGTGGGTACCTCCACCTACCCACCTACGTACATGGGAAGGTAGACAAATATCCAGGACCGTTGGATCTAGTTGGGCAGGTGTTCAGTCGGCACCGACTCGGCATAGTGATAACGGGGCGAGAGGCCCAAGCCGCCCTTTGTCTGGGGGTCAGTCCTTGGGCGCCAGCATGACGACGTACTCACGCGTGCTGAGCCCGAGCTTGACGACGTCCTTGTGCCGCAGCTCGAGGTAGCGGCTGGCGGGGACCCGGTCGCCGTTGAGCATGGTTCCGTTGGCGCTCTCGAGGTCAATGAGGTAGGGCTTGACGCCGCCGATCCTGTCGCCGAACTCGTTGCGCTTCTCGACGTGCCGGAACTGCACGACGGCGTGCTGCTTGCTCACGCTCGGGTGCTCGGCCAGCAGGTCCGTCACGGCAGTGTCCCGCCCCACGAGCCAGCACGAGCGTGACGAGAGCGGCACCGTGTCGGCCAGGTCGCCGTCGCCCTTGAACACAAAGAGCCGCCAGTCGTCGCGCGCGGGGGGCTTGCGCGCCTCGGCCGGCTCGTGGTACTTGAGCGTGACGGTCGTCCCGTCAGCCTGACGCACCGAGTTGGAAGCCGCGGCGAGGACGCCCGACACGCCATAGTTTGGCTGCTCCTTGGGAGCCGGCGGTTCTTCTCCATTGGCGATGGCGTCCATCAGCGCGAATGAGTCCGCCTGCGGCGGGAGAGGACCGCTGCGTCGGACCGGAGAGCGAGGCCCCTCCGCTGGTTTTTTTGCGCCGTCCGCTGTGGCGCCAACATCCGAGTCTTCCTCTCTCCTGTGCCGCCTCCTCTCGTGGTCATCGCGCGAACGTCTTCTCCTGCGCTCTCGCCTGCGGCGCTCTTCCTCGCCTTCGCTGCCATCGTCATCCCGGTGGCGACGCGACGACTTGCCGTCGTGTTCCGAGACTTTTTCCAGGCCGCGGCCACGATCGTCGCGTCGTCGATGGCCCTCGTCTCGATCCCTCCTATCCCGAGAGCGACCGCTCCTCCGGTGGTCTCGTCCTGCTGGGCTGCGCGAGCGCCTGTGTCGCCGCCTACTCCGATCTTTTGACCTCTCACGCTTCTCGATAGCATCACTAGCGCCGTCAGCGTCTTCTTCGGCGCGCGTCGTCCTGTGTCTCCGCCTGTCGCGATCGTCGCGATCGTCGTGGTCGTCGCGTCTCTGTCGCCGGGAGCGATGCTCGTTACCAGATTCGTCTGAGGCCATGGTCGGTGGGACGAGGTTGCTATCGTGTGCACATGTGGATGGTGTTGGGCTCCAGTGGAAAGCAGGTTCTGCCCGGCCGTTTGGACGAATACGATCAAGATGGCTTGGTGGATGATTGGGTTTTCGATGTGCACCTTGTCGGATCGAAATTTAGGAGTGACTTGACGCGTGCGTGCATGTGCCACTCACTCAGCACAGCACTTAAGCGTACGGAGAGGCCCACATGCAAGCCAAGCCTTTCCGGCCCACGTCGAATAGAAACACCACAGATGCGTAAGCCGTGAAGGCAGAGATTTTGACGAGATGGGCGAGCTTCGATGCGCTGTGGATGTTTCCAGGAACTATTCGGAAGCTATGCTGAGTAGACTAGAAACCCTGAGCTGAGAGACAACGCCCACGCTGCCTGGATGACGCATGAGTTGGTGTCAATTGACAGAGCGGTAACGGCATCCAAATTCCAAAACAGTGAAAACCAATACCGCTGCGTCGCTGGATGTCTAAAGCTGGTTACCGGGGACAGAGGCTGTGGTTGAGTTGGCGTGGGACCAAAATAAGAATAATATTTACCAGATGATACGAGCAAGTGCGAGATAGACGGTATCGCCTGAGGAGGATCTCTTTTTTCAACTCTCGCCATAGGCACGCACAGTGCAGACACACGCCACCCTAATTGAAATAGCTTTGATCGGACAGATCACGCATCATGCGATCTTGATCTCGGGGACCTCTCCCGTCTCGTTCTTCATCTCACCTGCGAGCCTGTAAGCAACCCGCCACCTCAGCTTGAACGACTCTACCTTTTTGCTCCTGTCGCCCGCATGCCAGACGTCGAGCACCTGCGTGACGCCGCGGTTCTGCTTGGAAGCCAGGTCCCGGCCGGTTTGCGGCTGTAGTTGTGATTCGTATCCCTTGAGAGAGAGGGAGAGGAAGAGGAAAAAAAAAGACCAGATATGTCAGCAAGGTTCAACAGTCATTCGAGCAGAGAAGCAGTCGACATACCTTAGGGACAGCCGACTGGAAGTGTAGCTCCCCGATCGGAGCCGGCGCATTGTTGGAAAAGGCGAAATGTAACCTGATGGAGCTAGACCCCGGCGATGTTCTTTTTGCAATGAGCTCGATCTTGATCGTCGAATCTGCCATGACTAGCTTCTGCTCCTGAGGCAGAGTTTCCGGTGGCAGAGCCGAAGAAAAGGCCCACTCGTCGTCGTCATTAGCTGCCGTCGCCGCTGCCGCAGGCGGTGCAGGCGGCTGGTAGGCCGATCCAACCGCCGGAGTGGGTGTGGCCGGCTTGGAGGCGGACGAGAAGGCGCTGGGCGATGCCAGCGCCGCAAAGGGATCTATAGGCTTTTGGGGTGGTGCGAAGAGGGATGACTGGTAGTTCGGCGGCTGGGGCTGGGGCGTGGCCGACTGAGAAGACGGAGGAGGCGCCGATGTAAATGCGGCAAATGGTGACACGGACGGCGGCGGCGGGGACACCGTCGCCGGCACGGATGATTTTGCGCTGCTGTCCTGGGTCATGGAAGACAGCAGGGCCGGACCAGGAATATCTGCGGTTGGTCATGTTAGCCTTGTTCGTGCATGACTGCGAGGATGGCTGCAAGGGCTCTCGCGTCCGCTTGCAAGGTGAAGGACAAGTAGACAACATACTGGTGTTGGCACCGAATCCCAGCTGAATGCCGCCGGCCTGGCCGAAGCTCTCACTCTCCCCAATGGAGAGCCCCAGAAGGTCATTCTCAATGCCCGGCTGGGACGAGGCTAGTTGGGACGAGCCGGTTCCGTTGGCGGCGGCGGCGCCACCGCTGTCGCCATCGAGATCGATCAGAGACAGCTCGGTCTTGGCGCTGCCACCCGGGGCAGGCCCGTGCTGGCCGCTCGCGATTTTGCTGGCGGCCTCGTAGTCGCCCTTTTTGAGCAGCTTGTAGCGCTCCACGGTCCGGTGTATGCTGTCGTTAATCTCGAGCAGTCTGGCAACAGCCTCGTGGTCGTCCGACTCCTCCTCGCACATCTTCTGGATCTTGGGCTGCGCGCTGGACAGGGCCGAGGCCAGCTCCTCAAAGACATCGCCATCCTGCATCTTGTCGCCCGGCTTGAAGGCCTCGAGCCGCTCCTCGAGCAGCCGCGCCTTTGCCTGGATCTTGGCGACGTCCTCGGCCGCCTTGGCGCGGTAGTCAACCTTGGACCGCGTGTCGTAGCCAGCCATGATCTTCATAAGCCGGTTGGCCTCTTGCAGGTCCTCGGGAGTGCCGCGCCGGATAAGCTCCTGCAGCTTTGCGGACTGCGCCTCGCGCTCCTCCTCTTCCATCTCCTCGGCAGACTTGAGGTTCTGGCCGTGCGCAGCAGTGGTCAGCAAGGCGGAGGGCGGCGCGTGCATGGCCGACAGGCATGTGCGGCAGGGAGGGCTGGGCGGCAAGACTCACATCGCTCGGGTTTAGCACGGCGGCATCGTCCCTCCGAACCTCGGGGAAGGTGTAGCCCTTGTAGCTCAGGAGGCGGTGCATGTCCCGGATGAAGCCGAGGTCCTCCTTGTACCTGCTGGTCTCGCAGATGGTGCTCCTCCACTCCTCGATGGCCTCGAGGATCTTGGCCTGGACGCGCGAGGGGCGCATAGGGGGCCGCTCGGGGAAGCGGCGGACGAGCTCATTGAGGAACTCCTTGGTGCTGATCTGCAGGTGGAAGGGGTAGCCGCAGTTCTTGACGCAGATGTCGAGCAGGGCGAGGGCCAGCAGGGCGACGTTGGGGTTGCGGTGGTTGATGAAGTTGACAATGCTGGTTGCGGCCTCGCGCGGGGCGGTGCCCTTCTTGGAGTTGATGAGGTCGGCGATCTCCAGGTTCACCGACAGGTTCGGCTCGTAGTTCTCGGGGCTGCAGGCGGCCTGGATGAAGCGCTGCAGCTGCGACGGCGCCGAGCCGCCCGCGTCGGCCCAGCGGTCCCTGGCCGCATACCGCGCCGCTGCCGCCTCCATCGCCGTGGTGGTGCGTCTTGGCTCGCGCGGCTCAAGCTGCCAGGTTGCTGTGCGGGAGCGGTTCTGATGCGCACCACGCACCAGGTGGCCTGCGTTGTGGGTGGATCGAGCTTGGTCGACACGGCAGGGCGGCAGGGAGCCTGGGAGGCGAAGGTGGCTGGCGTGCTGTGCTCCGGGGTGCGTGTCTCGTCGGGTTGCGTCTCCTTGTGCTTCGTGTCCGCCGAGGCGCTGCGTCGTCGGTCTGGGTTTGGGCGGGGCGGGGTGTCGTGGTGCGCAAGGACCCGGTGTACTTTTCGATGGATGCTTCGGGCGGCTCGGCGGCCTGACAGAGGATCCACGTGGGTTGCACCCGGCACGCAGGCAATTGACAAGCAAGCAACACAAAAACGGCAATCAAAGGCAGGCAGGCAGGCAGGCAGGCAGGCAGCGCCAGCCTCCGCGTCAAGCTATACTGCAAAAGCGCGCAGCCCATTGGGAGCACCATGGAACCGGGCGGGCTTGTACCTGAGGCTGGCTGCACGCTGTTCGAGGGTGGCAGGATTTGCAGCCATCCCACCCTTGCGTGCGGCGCTGCCTCTGCTGCAGAGCTCCCTCTCCTCTCTCACACTGTCTCACTCTCTGTGCTCGGTTGCTTGTACCTTGCCTAGTGGCAGTTGCTTCCAGGACACATGCCGATAAGCCGCCCGGTGGTTTACGAGAATACTGCTGGTGCTCCAGGGATCGCTGGGCGGCGATACAGTAGCGAGAACGCTCTGCTACTGTGTCAGTACCAGACTGTTTCTCCGCAGGGCTGCCTTGCGTCACTGTAAATTCTTCGATGCCCCACCACGATCCCTCCAGATTCCACATCGCGGCTTTGACCACAGCAACTCCAATCAATCCAGCAGCTCTCCACCCTCAGCAATTAACCACCTCGGGCCTTGGGCGCTCTGTGGTTTTTTTTTCTTCAGGGCGCTGTGGTACTCCCCACCACGCACCGACCATGGTCAGGCATAAAAAGGACCACGGCAGCAAGGGCAAGCGCCTTCACCACGGCCCGCCAAGGTCGGCCCGCCCGCCCCCTCGGCGCCAGGAAGGCGGCGGGGAGGGCTCCGGCGACGAGGGCTCCGGCAGCGATGGCAACGCCGCCTCGGGCCGCCGCGGGAAGCAGCAGCCGTCCTTCAAGGCCGCCTGCTGGGACCTGGGCCACTGCGACCCCAAGCGCTGCTCGGGCAAGAAGCTGATGAAGCTGGGCATGATGCGCCCCCTGTCCATCGGCCAGCGCCACCCGGGCGTCATCATCACGCCCAACGGCAAGACGGTCGTGTCGCCCGCCGACCGCGAGACTCTGGAGCAGCACGGCGCCGCCGTCGTCGAGTGCTCGTGGGCCCGCACAAAGGAGGTCCAGTGGTCCCGCGTCGGCGGCCGCTGCGAGCGCCTGCTGCCCTACCTCGTCGCCGCCAACACGGTCAACTACGGCAAGCCGTGGCGGCTGAACTGTGTCGAGGCCCTGGCCGCCGCCTTTGCCATCTGCGGCCGCCACGAGTGGGCCGTCGAGGTCTTGGCGCCCTTCTCATACGGCGAGGCCTTTCTGGACATCAACGCAGCCCTGCTTAAGAAGTACGCGGCTTGTGCAGACGCCAGCGAGGTCAAGAAGGCCGAGGAGGAGTGGATGGAGAGGCTCGAGAGGGAGTACGCCGAGAGCCGCCTAGACGCTGCAGACGGCACAGATCTGTGGAAGGGTGGTAACACGAACCGCAGGCCTGTCGTGGCATCTGATTCCGAATCCGAGGACGGTGGCGAGGAGGAGGAAGAAGACGAGGTTGACGGCATATATCTGGGCAGCAAGCCCCCAGCATCGTCTAAGCAGGCAGCACCGGCCGAGGAAGACGAGGAGGAGAAAGACCCGTTCGCTATATCAGACGACTCGGACGACGACGCCGAGATGGAGGAGATTCGTAGAAAGGTTCTGGCATCGAAGCCCTTCGCGAACCCGTCCGATACGAGCCAGAAGCCTGCCCCAGCCACAATACCTCGTCCACAGCACCTCGCCCCTGACGTCGATATCGAGCCCGACTCAGACAACGGCTCCGACAACGACGAGTTTGACAACATCATGGCTGACACCCCCGTAACCGACAGGGTTGGACTGGCCAAGCTAGAGAAGGAGAGGGCTCGAGCCGCCATTACATCGCGCACCTTTACTTCGTCGTCCATGTCGGCACCACGAAGGGCATGAGTTCCCGCCAGACGGGGGATCAAGCACGAGTAAGCTAATTGAAAGATGATGGCTTGGGATATCTGCGGAAATGACTGGGGATTTCCTTGGTCGTCTGGAGAATGTTTCTTGGGTCTACGTAATATACACTAGCCTAAAAAGTGACCTTGTAAATGCACCCCCGTACCGACTAAGGCGCCGTCCGGATCTTTTATGCTCTAATAAGTACATTGAGAGAGTGGTATGTCCCTCTTTCCCCCATCTATCTCACAGATACTGTTTCTCCTTGATGACCTCATACATCTGGATCTGATCGCCCATCTGCAGATCCTGGAAACCGTCGAACCCAACGCCACACTCGGAGTTCTTCTTGATCTCGGTGACCTCCTTTTTGCCATGCTTGAGCGACTCAAGTTTGCCTGTGAAGTTGAACAGAGGTGTATCAGCAAACGCAACA
This sequence comes from Nakataea oryzae, assembly GCA_003049435.1. Lineage (NCBI taxonomy): Eukaryota > Fungi > Ascomycota > Sordariomycetes > Magnaporthales > Magnaporthaceae > Nakataea > Nakataea oryzae. The sequence goes on along the minus strand of PYSQ01000090.1, from coordinate 33,850 downwards.
AAACGACAGGCAAGATAATTAGATGGGGAGGAAATGCGACACAGGGATACGTATGGATGGGGCTGCCTCTTACCCTCAAAGATCTTCTTCCCGTCGCGCAGCACACGGTACAGGCCTGTGCTGAGGAGCTGTCCGTTGCGCACCTTGCAGCCGGCAATGTTCTTGTAAACGCGGCCTCGGAGGTTGATGTTGAAGACCTGCAGGACCTCGGCCTCTCCAAGTACCTTGTACGATATGGCCAGGGGGAGGTGCTCCGACATGAGCGCCTTGACGGCATCCACGAGGTGGTAGATGATGGAGTAGTCCAGCAGCCGCACCCCGGACGCGGACGCTAGGCGCTGGATGTGCGCGGGGATCGTGTTGTTGAAGTTGATGATGGCGCTGCCCGTCGTCGCCGCATGCTCCACGTCAGACTCGTTGATCTGCCCGGGCGCCGAGCGCAGCACTCGCGCCCGCACATCCTTGTTGCCGATCTCCATGACTGCACCCGTGACCGCCTCCACTGAGCCCAGCACGTCGCCCTTGATCATGAAGTTGATGAGCTTGGGGCCCGTCGGCCCGGCTTCGGCGGCCCCGGCTTCCTCGCCCGTCTCGCCCAGCTCCGCCAGCTCTGCAGCCAGCGCGTCGGCCTCGGCCTTCTCGCGGTCGCGCCTCTCCTGCTCGGCGACCTCGGCCGCCGTCTTCTGCCAGGCCGCGAGATCCTCACGGTACCTAATGGCCTGCCTCGCCTTATCCTCGTCTGGAGCCTGCAGCACCTGGTCACCCGCCGAGGGGGCGTCGCGCCAGCCAAACACCTCGACCGGAGTTCCTGGGGGCGCCTCTTGCACCTCTTGGCCGGACTCGTCCAGCATGTAACGGATCTTGGCGAGCACGTTGCCTGCCACAATGATGTCGCCCTTGCGGAGCGTGCCCCGCTTCACCAGCACCGTGGCCGCACGGCCAAGTGGCTTGATGCTGGACTCGATGATCCAGCCCTCGGCCATGCCTTCCGTCTCGGACCGCATGTCCAGGATCTCGGCTAGCGTAATGATATTCTCCTCCAGATCCTTCATGCCCAGACCCGTCTTTCCGCTTACTGCGACAACTTGAACGTCGCCGCCGTACTCTTCGAGCTCGACCCCGTTGTTGGCCAGATCGATCTTGACCTGCTCGATCCGCGCCTCGGGCTTGTCGGCCTTGTTGATTGCCACTATTATGGGCACCTTGGCGTTCTGGGCATGCTTCAGGGCCTCGAGGGTCTGCGGTTTCACACTGTCGTCCGCTGCGACCACCAGGATCACAATATCGGTGATGTTTGCTCCACGCTGCCGCATGGTCAGGAAGGCGGCGTGGCCGGGAGTGTCGAGGAATGTGATCTGTTTGCCTGTCGACATGCGCACCGCGAAGGCGCCGATATGCTGCGTGATACCGCCGTGTTCCCCGGCAGCAACAGACGACTTGCGCAGCCAGTCTAGCATCGTGGTTTTTCCGTGGTCGACATGGCCCATTATAGTGACGATCGGGGGCCGCGAGGGGAGCTCCGAGGGGTCTTCGGGCGGCGGACGCGGCCTCAGGTCAACATCCTGGCCATCATCAATGGTCGGCTCGAACCCGAACTCCTGGGCGACGAGCGCGGCGGTTTCGCCCGTCATGACGCTCTCGTCTGTGATTTCCTCGAAACCCAGGTTCGCAAGCTCCTTGAGAAACTGGTCTGTCTTGAACCCAAGGGCCTCGCCTAGGTTTGCTACCGTGATAAACTCGGGCACTAGGATGGGTTTCGGGGCAGCAGCAGCCTCGAGTCTTTCCCGTTCCTGTTGCTCCTTCATCGCCTTCCTCTCTGCCTTGCGTCGGCGCCGCTCTTCGGCCATTTGTTCAGCAGCTTCGTCCCAGCCATCCTCATCGTCATCATTGCGCCTCCTCGTATTTCTCGGAGACTTGGCCTTTGTCTTGATCTTTTCTGGGCGCTCTCTTCGCTTAGCCCATGTGTCCTCGACGAAATCATACTCCGCTGTATCTAGCAGGGCAATTTCCTGTGCCGCGGGTTGTTGCGCCCACTTTGGGGATGGTTCTGCATCTTTGTCTACATCCTTGGGCGCCGGCACCGCTGTTTCAGACTCTTTGGCTAGAGGAAAATCGGCGTCAATGGGTGGTCCGTCTTTGGGCCGGCCCGAGGCCGGTTTACCGCGATTCCGGTTTTCGAATTGGGCAAAGAAGTCCTCCTCCCCAGCTGTGGGACGGTTGGCTCCATCGGCGACCTCCTTTCCGAGATTAGAGAGGAAATCGTTCCCGTTCCCAAGGCTTGGGCTCGCGGGACTTGATATTGCGCGATCGAACTGCCTAGGTTTGGTCCTGTTGGCCATCTTTTTGTCGAATTGCGAGAAGAAGTCCTCCTCATCGGCAGGGCCCTCCTTTTTCGCCGCCGCATTGGTAGTTCCAGTGGGCGGCCCGGAGAGATCGTTTTCCAGATCAAGTACGAGTCTCCCGCCAGGCCTTGCCACATCGCTATTTCGCGACCTCCCGAATGTGGGAGGGCGTTTGGGTTGGTTGGCCAGCGCAGAAGATGAAATCGGCAGACCCCCGAATTTTGTATCGCTCCTGTTGCCGAGCTCGCGCAAGTCCCCTAGCATGGAACCGAAGCCCTTGCTTCTTGCTGTGGGCCCTTCGTCGCCGATTTTAGAGGCCAGGAATCCCAGCCCGCCGACAGCCCATGGGTTCTTTTTTTGCATGGGCACAAACTCGCCAGACCCGGAGTAACCCGAGGCCTTTGTCTGCCTGGACAGCTGTGCCCATTCCGGCCTGTCATCTTCCTTGATCTGCTTGGCTGGAGCAAAGTCCTTCTTTGGGTATGGGTCTGGCTTGGCTGGACCAAGCTCCCTCCTGGGGTATGGATCCGGGCGCGGTGGCGGATCGCTTGTGCCGGTGGTGTCGAATCTGATCCTCGACCACGACGGCTTGGCGGGCTCGGCCTTGGCAGACTCGAACCCGACTCCCAGCGGCAGCCTATTTGTTCCGCGCAGCTGGGGCGTCGGTGGCGTTGGTGCACTTGCGGGCGGCGGCGGCGACGGCTTTGGTGTTTGTTTGGCAGCGGCGGCGTCGCGGGCGGCGAGCTCGTGGGGAAGGAGGAAGTCGTCACGCTGGATCGCGAGACGAGGGGCTGCTGGAGCGGAAGATTCTGCGCCGTCTTGCAAGGACATCTGTCCAAAGACCTTCCGCCCAAACGTTGGCCTCTTTGCAAAGCCCGAGCTGTGGATGGAGGGGTTGGCGGGGGCGCCCGCCGACTCCCCGGACCGTGGCCCGTCGTCCTGTGGGCGGGGTCCGTCGGCTACCGAATACCAGCGGTGGTGTCGTATGGTAGTCTGCCGGGAGACGCCGAGGGCGCCTGCGCGAAGACCCAGGGCGCAGGCGGCGCAGGCGAAGCGGCTCTCCTGGCTCTGAGGGGTGGGTGTTAGCAGCGTCAGTCTGGAGCTTTGCGGCGGGCGGGCGGCGGCGCCACACTGACCCTGGCGACACGATGTCGAATCATGTTCGGTCTGCCGAGTACGCGAAAGGGCAGGGCGGCGGTATCATCTCGGATCAACGCGCCTGGGGATGCGTGCGGCGGTTCGTAGTTCGCAGTTCGCGGCTCGAAGAGCTCCTGGTGCCTTTTGACGCTCGAGAATTTCCGACAGGGGTGGGTGGCCGCCGACCCTATCCGCTGTGCCAATCGTTGTTCGATAGGAAATAAGAACCAGGGCCCACTATCCCCGACCCTGGCTCACCTCCTGCGCCGCTCACGGACAGGAGGACTCGGTAGGTCCCGGCACCCCGCTGCCTTATCCCTCCCTGGCCAGTGCGGCTTGGAACCGGAGCATGCGTGGCTAGCCAGCTATCTATCTACAAGACAAGGCTGAGGTGCTCGCAGTCGGGTTCAGGCACATCGAATGCCATCTGTCGCCCCTGCAAAAGCTGTTGGACAGGGGTACGTACCGCCCGCATCTTACATAATCGCTCCTCGGGCGGTACCCACCCAGAAACCCCCTGAGTTCTTAAAGCCACTTTCCAGGTCCGCCGAGAAGGCGGCTTCGTCAAGAGTCGGAGGCCTTCAAGTCCTCCAAACCCCAGGCTGCACAAATGGCGACGGCAAAGCGCAACTCAAAAGTCCGCCTAGGCTCCGCGGCAGGGTCCAAGGGCAAGTCCGACGGGTCCCCGCCGAAGCCATATCGGTGCATCCCGGACAGCCTCAAGCCCTTTGTTTCGGTGCTCGACCCCAAGCACATCTACATCGCCCACCTCGACTCCAAGCCCGCCGCTCTGAAGCGCAAGATCTTCCTGGTCCCCGTCGCCATCAACATCCTGGTCGGCGTCTGTTTTTTCCTGCGCCTCCGCTACATCGGCCCGTGGTACCTGCAGCTTCTGCTTCCTGGCGTCGACCTGACGCCGCTGCTTGGTGCCGAACTGGCGCAGTTCCTAGGCATAGATGGTGCCACCCACGTGACGGATCCCACCATCGGCATCGCGCCGTCATCCATGACATGGGGCCAGATCGCGCTGCTGGCCCTGCGGCGGGGCTTCACCTTCGCGCTCGACGCCGGCCTCCTCGTCTTCGTCTGGCCCTGGCCCGTTGAGTTCGCCATGGGCCGGACGCACGGCAACCCGCTGAACTGGCGCCTCAAGGTCGGCTTCCGCGAAAAGGAGATTTACGTCCGCCGCAGCCGCGAATGGGACCGCGCCCTGGGCGACGTGCTCGACCCCGCCTCCGCCTCGGGCCGCATGGAGCTAAGCGTCAAGGTCCGCGCCGCCACCGCGCCCCTGCTGCTCAACGAGAAGACGGGCTACCTGACGATGAACGGCGACTGGGACCTCGACTGGGCCGCCATGATCCACGCCACCCGCCTGGTCGACAACAAGACCCTCGCCCTCGACGCCTTCCGCCTCGTTGTGCTGGTGCACCATCCCGAGCACGGCTGGATGGTCATGGACACCGGCTCGGGCGGTGGCGGCGCCCCGTCGTCGCAAGAGGACGAGCGGAGGCGGCAGGTTTTTGCCTTCCGCGATGCGCTGACCGCCATAGGCAAGGACAACCTCTTCTTCCGCTGGATCGAGATTGTGCAGTTTGAGGCCACGCAGCCGGGTGGCCTCACCAAGGAGAAAGAGGTTGTCGTCGCCAAACAAATCCGAGATCTCTTTCAGTCCGAAGGCATCGACTTTGATCAATTCTGGAAAGACAGTGTCGGCTCCGAGGGCATTGCGGGTATGGATTGATGTTGCTGACATCAAAGGGTGGCGAACGGCGCATGAAAAACGAGCGGTTGCATTGGCACCATGGGAACAGATGGTATGCATTATTTTTTCCACTATTGTAATATCAACTTGGACGACACATACAGGAGTTCGGTAATTGCATAAGTCGGGCGTACATGATACTAGAGCCATACTGGAAATGGGTAGTTCGCAGAGTGGTTGCTTTGGACTAGGTCCTATAAGTCGTGGCGCCGCAGTTGCTGGTCATGAAGTCCCCAATAGTCTTCATATAACAGCCCTTTCTCTATCTGGCGCCCAGCGCATGAGCAATTGCCTGCTTTGCCGCCACACGCGCTTATTTTACCCGTAATGGGCGGGCACATGACAAGATTCCCGCCACCAATATTACATATATTTCTCGAGAATGATCAGTCGCTTCGCCAGGTGAAAGTTATCTTTCGTTCCTATCGAGTCTAGAACGACTGGGCAACTCGCCGCGATATTGGGGCAAGGGTAGCCGTGGTGGGTTTGAAGCCTCATCGATTTACTTCTTCGTCTGTGCGGCAGTGGCGGGCTTCCCGGCCGCGGCCGCCTTGCTCTTATCCCCCTCCTCCTCCTCAGAGGACTCTTCTTCCTCGGAAGAGCTTGGAGGCATGTCACCGACCTCGACCTTCTTAGTCGCATCGGATTTCTTGGCCTCGGCAGCTGCTTTTTTGGCCTTCTTGGCGGCCTTGAGCTGCTCGCGTGTTGGGGGCTTCTCCCTCCTTGCCTTGGGGGCCTCCTCCTCCTCCTCGGACGATTCCTCTTCGTCCTCGTCCTCCTCCTCAAGGGTGTCCGTCTTGGATTGGCCCCCCTCGCTCCACATGTTAACTTCGTTACCGTCGTCGTCGAGCGGCTTCAGGTTGCGAGAGAAAGACCTGCCACCTGGAGACCGGGCGGTAAAAAGCAAGGGTCAGCGCCTAGTTGCGATTGTGGACTACTGGACAGATTGCGCCGCAAGACTGCGGCCACCTATGCTGTCTGCTTCGAGAGGCGCGTTCTTGGCCGCACTAGGGGAGGAGAGCGAGGGTGGAGGGAATCTTCACATACCACCGCGGCTGTACTTCTTAAACTTGCCGCGACCACGCGAACTTCCTCCTGGTTTTCCCGTCATGTTTGCGATGATACCAGGCTTCTAGACGGCGTCGTTTAGGAACGTGGTGGGGTGATTGGTAGAGGAGTGCGAGAGTTGCCGAACAAGTGAGGTAACAAGGTCTGGAACACAGAAAAAGACCCAAGGAATCGGAGGAGAGGTGGCAATGCGTATGGTATTCTAAAAAGCCAAATATGTAGTCGTACAATCCCGCAAAACAGGTGAGGCCTGATAGTAAAGATCAAGGGGACGAAGCGTTGGCCAGTGTCGCAACAAGGCAGGGGAAGGAACTCGAGGGGCAAGAAGCAGTGCCCAGAGGAGACGGGCGATTTGTCTGTCGATCCAAGCCAGGGACCTATCCAGGCAGACTACCAAGACTCGGGGGTAGAGCTCGAGGGATACATGGAGGGGGGGTCGGGAGCACCTGGGGCGGAGGAGACCTCCAGGCTACCGGGAGGCGCAAAAAGCTCCCAGGCAAATACATGACTCCAAGCTCCGCTCCTCCAACCGTACGAGGTCCCTTTACTGGAGAGCACGAGGCGGAAAAGGGCCCCTCCAAGGCGGATCTGGGCCGCTGGCCCCACCAGCATAGCGGGCAGGCCAGGCCCAAAGGAGAAGTGAGGGGGGCCAGGCATCCGGCGGACTTACCCATTACACCACGTCCTTCACCACCGCCGCCAAGCAGCGCCATTTGGGAAAGCCGCCAAACCCCCCGAGCTCAACCTCTTGGCCGTGCTAGTCGGGGGGTATGGCGAGAAGCCGGAGGGCAAGCGCAGGCACCTAACGACATACATACATAGGTACCTATTTGGGCCTCTCCTCCGCTAGTCTGGCCCCAGCGGAACATACGTCGACGACACAAACTGCACTGTGGGGCTGGCGCCATGGCAGTGGTTCCAGTCCGGATGACAGGAAAGTGGCAGGGCTCGCGAGGGTGTCGCTGCAAGCCCGAGGCCCCTTTCTCCAAAGACGCCTTGGTTTTGGCGCAATGCGATCAAGTTAATCGGGCAAGGGCACACTGCGCTCTGCCGCGATCAACCCCGCGAAGCACTATCGCGCTCGCAAGTAATCTCGCTGCAGAAGTGGGGGTCGCGCGCTCAGTGGAGACTCTGCCCCACCCAAGCACGCAACGCGGCCTTTGCCAGCCGTCGAGGTCAGCGTGTGCCGGACCGTCACAGATGCTGTGCGTCCCTGTGCGTCCGGGTGGGGCCATTCACGTCCCGCCGTGGCCACCATAAAATCTCTGAGCCGGAGATTTCCATTTGCTTGTTTTTCCTCCTTTCTTCTCCTTACTGAAGACTCCTTCATATTCACTCTGACTTAAGCCTTCTTCAGTGGCAGGTCTTGGAGGGGAAATTGGAGGATAGAGAAAACATAATCGAGAACATACACTTTGGCTCGCTCGCGGCGCATTGTACGCAATACGTCGCTTTGGATGACCAGAGAAATTATCACTTTCGAGACAAGCAACCCCGACACGCAGAATTTTCCGTCTGCACTAAGCCTGCACTGGCTGCAACGCGCCTCATCGTAGCATCATCAATCCCATTCGCTCGCGAAGGTAGAGAGCCAAGTCTTGAGACGCACATGCGCATAGACGTAGCGCGTGCCACCGAGAAAATAGAACGAAGTCTCGCGAGAGAAAAGCGGTCGGACCCTTTCTGTTTTCGTGTCTACCAGCCAACCAATACCGCCGGGATATACATGGCAAGCCTGCCGAACCCAGAACTAAAAAGCCAAAAACGTGTCGCCGAACGCCATCAACATGATACAGTGCATGGTACACTCTTGTTTTATCGCCACAGTCTAGACGCCTACAGCCTACAGCATGGGCTCGAGGTTGTCAGACACCTTGAAAGGCGCCTCGGTCTTGGCCTTGACCTCGTCGACAGTGACGCCGTCGGCGATCTCGACGAGGGTCAGACCGTGGGCAAAGTCGACGTCAAAGACACCCTGTCGGGGCGAGAGGGCCACACGTGTCAGCCGTGGTTTCTAGAAGAGACGCGAAGGGAGGAAAAAGGAGGTAGGTGTGAGGGAGAAAAAGAAAGTAAAAAAAAGCAGAAAAAGACTTACAAGCTCGGTGATGATCCGCGACACACACGCCTTGCCCGTTAGCGGAAAGGCGCACTGCTTGACGATCTTGGGGTTGCCCTTGCGGTCCGTGTGCTCCATGGTGATGACAACCTTGGTCTTGCTCGGGTTGCTGACCAGGTCCATGGCGCCGCCGAAGCCCTTGACCTTGCCGGGCAGCATCCAGTTGGCCAGGTCGCCGCTGGCGCTAACCTGCATGGCGCCCAGGATGGTCAGGTCGATGCGGCCGGACCGGATCATCCCAAACGACTCCTCGGAGCCAAAGACGGCGGCGCCGGGCTTGAGCGTCACCGTCTCCTTGCCGGCGTTGATCAGGTCGGCGTCCTCCTGGCCGGCGCGCGGGTAAGGGCCCAGGCCCAGGATGCCGTTCTCGCTCTGCAGCTGCACCGTGACGTCGTCGGGCACGAACGAGGGGGCCAGCATGGGCATGCCGATGCCCAGGTTGGCGTACATGCCGTTCTTAAACTCCTTTGCGGCGCGGCGGACGATGCGCTCGCGCTTGGCCGCCGTGTCGCCGGTGCCCAGCGCCGCCTGGGCCGTCGTGGCCTTGTCGGCCGAGTCCGAGTCCGAGTCCGAGGACGGCTCCTTGGACAGCGTCAGCTTCTCGATGCGCTTCTCGGCCGTGCTCTGGATGACGCGCTTGACGTAGATGCCGGGCAGGTGCACCGACTCGGGCGCGATCTCGCCGGGCTCGACAATGTGCTCGGCCTCGACGATGGTGCACTTTGCGTTGCGGCCCATGGCGCCGTTGAAGTTTTGCGCCGCCAGGCGGAACTGGACGTTGCCGAGGCGGTCGGCCTTGTAGGCCTTGACGAAGGCGTAGTCGGCCGCGATGCTGCGCTCCAGCAGGTACGGCTTGCCGTCAAAGACCTTGACGTCCTTGGGGTACGAGAACTGGGCCGGGGTGCCGTCGGCCTTGTTGCGCAGCGGCAGCTCGCCCGTCTGCACGACGGTGCCCACGGCGGCGGGCGTGTAGAAGGCGGGGATGCCGCGGCCGCCGGCGGAGCAGCGCTCGGCCAGCGTGCCCTGGGGTGTCAGCTCGAGCTCGACCTTGCCCGTCAGGTACATGCCCTCGAGCGTCTTGTTCTCGCCAATGTAGGACGCGATCATCTTGGAGACCTGGCCCGTCTTGAGCAGCTTGCCCAGCCCGCTCGAGTCGGTGCCGGCGTTGTTGGACACGGCCGTCAGGCCCTGGATCTCGGGCTTCTTGATCACCTCGTCGATCAGCGTGTCCGGCACGCCCGAGAGGCCGAAGCCGCCGCAGAGCACGATCTTGTTCGACTCCATGTCCTTGAGCGCCTCAGCGGCCGACGGGTAGACCTTGTCGATCTTGGCTCGCCTCGACGTGGAAGAGAAGGAGCGGGCGAGCAGTGCGGCATGCTAGAGAGCCACCTCGCGCGCGCAATCGCCGTGGGTCAGCAGCCGCCTCGGCAAGCAGGGAGCAGCAGTCTGTGGCGCCACAGCTGCGGGCTGCACTGGGAGAACTCACGTTGCTTCCGTACTTGGAATGCGCCCTCAAAATCCTCATGCACATTGCGGCAGACGGCATCCTGGCGACAGCACACTCGCTGAGAAGGCGCCTGGCAGATCGAGTAAAGGAGGGCGATGGGCTCGGCTACTCTCGGCAGCGCGCGGAGGGGCAGGCAGCAGACTCAATTCGCGCGGCGCACTGGGCGGCTGGGTGTTCTTGGGCGTGTGTGTGTATATATATCACCAAGTATTCATGGAAAACACCAATGGAGGCTGGAGAAGACCGAGAGGATCCAGGTTGAAAAGGCCGCGCCGTCATCGCCGGGGAGACAGACAGCCTGCTCCTTTTGGAGCCATCCATGGGGGGTCGGTCACGGCAGTACGCTGTGGCGGGGACAGGCGGCCGCAGCCACCAGCCGTCGTTGGCCGAGCCGAACCCCCCTCCTGGCCTGGGGGCATTCTCCGCATTCTCCATTTTCCGCTGGTGTTCGGAATTATGTTTCGGCAGAGGAGACGTCCTTCGGCAAGTCAGTCAGCCCGCGACCAGCGTTTCCCTGGAAGGCGCCCGTGGTGTCCTCGCTTGACGCCTCTTCTCATGCGCCCCGGCATGCATTTCCTTGTACGCAGCCTGAGAAACTGCCAGGGCACATGATTTACCCGCAGTGATGCCAATGCCCGCCGTTTAAATCCCTAGCCGGTGCTGTCCCTTACCCGCGACAGCGTTCCCCAGGTTTTGGTCGCTCGCTTCTGCCTTTCATGCACCCCAGAGCCAGGCCGGATGCCAATCCCGACTTTTCTAGAGCAATCCTGGGTTGAATGTTTACCCAGGGCCTGCTGTTCCCCACGCCCAGACAGCCGCGACCCTCAGCCGACATCGGACCCGCTAGGCCTACCTAATCTCTGAAGCCGCCAGTACGGCAGTGCACAAGACCCAGTGAGACACCACGTGCGAGCGATCGCAGCGATGCGCATATCAAACATGCCGTCGCTGCATATCCTCTGCCATTCACGTCTTTACTAAATGTCTGCAAATCAAGCATTTGCAGCAGTGTACATGTCCACTAACCAAACAGATGGGCCCTATGGACAGCAATGCGCTCGTACAAGCAGCTAGTCCAGCCAGCCTGCCATCCTTCACTTCTGTCATGTCTACCGAGTAATTGCAATCTGCTCCTCAGTGTGCTTCCACATGAGAAAATCCTTCTCCGCGGGGCATAGCTGACCGATGATACCTCAAGGATTACACGGTGCTGCTCGTTGCCCGTCCTTCAACTGCTATCTGCGCGTATGCATTTCAGCGCGAAAGGGTAAATATGATGAGTCTGGGGTGAGATAAATATCGTGAGGGAAACCGCTCCCCATGGGAAGACAATCCTCTAGACGTTACCACCGAAAAGCCTAACCGGCTACGACCAGTACGCCGCCGCATTCTTGCTCCCAAAGAAAAGACTAACAAAATACATACATACTCTGGTGATGAAAAAGAGGAACGAGGAAAAGCAAAGAACAGCAATGAAAATGCCAGCGGGAGGATGGAAAAAAAGAAGCCCATTGAGAAAGAGACCCGTCATGCTAGCCCTTTCCAAGAAAATCTAGTACGCAACCCAGACTGAAACTGTAGTTGCTGGGCAGTCAGCAAACTCCCGTAATGCATGCAGCAGCTGGATGACTCGAATTCGGGAGTCGCTGCTGTCGTTGGACGTGATAAAGTCCATGGTGAGGTAGTGCCCGGGTAATCTTCGTTGGCCATAGAAATGCGCTTGAAGATACTCGGTCAAGGGAATCGTAAGCGCACGGGATACTCTGTCGGTCTCGAAATGTGATGTCGAGCCCAAGCCGCTCGTCGGTGCCGCTAATGTTCCCAGAAACCCTCCCAGATAGGACCAGAGTGCTCTCCCGAAGGAGGAAGCGGAAAACGCTGAAAATTCGACCCCTGAGCACCCCCTTCCCTTGGTGTATAGGTCTCGGGATGCTCCCAGTCCGTAAATGCGACGCTTCGTGAATGTGGCCGTGTGTTTTACAAAGCAAGTAACAGGCCTGGCCATATAATTGTACCGGTGGCATTTTCTCGGCAGGCGATAAAAAGAGATCTTGCGCCATGCAAAGATACATGATATTGCGCAACACCGGACGGCTTCATCAGGCAGCAGGGGCTGGCTGTTCTAGCGGCGGCTGGGGCCGGCGAGGGCACCAATCTCTACGTTGAAGCTCCAACGTCCTGGAATTAACAAGGCGGCACGTTAGAATCCAAGTCATGATATCTTGCTGCTGTGCAGAGGTTGCGCATGCGTTGAGAGCCAGCATCAAACTCACCATCGGCCAGGTTTTGGGCCGTGTCTTCCAGTAAAATTACCCGACGGCGATTGCAGTACGCCGTCTTGTCCATGATCTCGACCTTGAGGGTCGAGTCGTTGAGCTCCGAGACTGGCTTCTCAAACATTTCAGACAGGGCCTCTACCGCCAGCTCCAGGTCCTTCTGATTGTCCTCGAATATCTCGGTCAGGTTGTTGCGGGTGAGGTAGTAGGCGAAGGCGTAGGTCCACTTGAGTGTCTGGCGGCACGTTTGGAGAGCCTGCGAGGCGGCGTTGAGGTACTGAACCTCGATCCACGACATTCCCGAGGCTGTCTGCAGCTGAATCATCTTCTTCTCCGTCTTGGTGTAGATGTCCTTGTCTAGCCGGGCCGACTGCTCGTGGTTCGCGTAGCGGTTGTAGTAGTGCAGGTAGCGCTCGAGAGACAGCCGGGACTTGGCCTGCGCGTCGCGGGCGTCGGTTCCGCTCTTCTCCTCGTACCGGTTGCAGTTGTACCAGCTCGTGCCGTGCTCAGACCAGACCCCCATACACATCCAGCAGAACTCGTGCTTGCACTTGCGGCACGTCATGTGGTTGCAGCCGCCGTTCTTTTCGATGGTCGAGTTGCACCGCGGGCACTCTTTGGTATTGGCAGAGATCCAGTTGGCTGTCTCCGAGTCGTCGGCGCACTTTTTGAGCCACATCTTGACAAGCTCGCAGGGGGCCGGCTGGTGGTCTTTGAGGCTGCAGCCGAAACAGAAGCGTGTCTTGCACTCACACACCACCGTCGGGACGACCTTGTGCAGGTCCTTTTTCTTGATAGGACAGTCGACTGCATTTTGGCAGTCCGGTCCAGGACACCACTTGAGGGTCTCCTTGTCCTCAACGTACGTCCGCTGGAGAAGCTCCTTGTACCTTTCGACCAGATCCGAAGTGACAAGGATGTCAAGCGACCGAGCGTCTATAATGCGAGGGCATCCATCACTGGGGCATTGTATGCGGGCTGCCTCGCCCTCTTCGCGGATCTTCTGGTTGAGGTAGTGGCGGTAGCAGTCGACGCAGTACCTGTGGCCGCACTTGATGGCGAACGAGAGCAGCCCCTCGCCGTCCTCGCAGCAGATGTCGCAGCAAAAGCCAGGAATGGCCTCAAGCCTTGGTGGTCCCGAAACATTGGGGCCTAGCCCGGCAGCCTCGAGAACCTTCTTTGGCCTGTCCATGTAGTCTTCCATCAAGCGTTCCTTATTCCACCGGAAGTACCGCAGCAGAATGGCAGCATCCTCCTTCCGCATTTCCAGGATCATGTTGACCTCGTCAATCAGATCGTCTTGCTGTTTTTGGAGGTTGTCCGGCGTATAGACGCTAAATGAGACGTCGTAGGCAGCCTTCCTCTTCGGGACAATGTCCTTGGCAAGGTCGACGTCCGGGTCAGGGTCGAGATCGGAATCGAAATCTGGGCAAGAGACGAGATATGGTATGAGCGACAGCATCCAAGACGGGGCCAAGACAAACATGGGAGGGAGAGAATAAGCGGCCCGAGTGGCATGCTCACGGGGGACAATCACTAACCATCGGCACCCGACAGGTCTTCGTTGTCGCTCAGGACATCCTCATCGCCGCTCGAGATGTTGGACATGAACTCGTCTTCTGAATCCATGGTGTTGGGTGTCGGAGGCGCGGGCTGGGTGGCAGCAGAGCTGAGTATCCTCTTGTTGGGTGCAGCCTCCTTGGGTGGTGCGGAGGATGTCGTCGCCTCAGCGGCCTTCCGCTTCCTGGTGGTGGGAGGAATCGTGGATTTCGGGGCGCGGCTCGTCGGGGGAGCTGACGAGCACACGAAAAAACTATGGGCAAGGAGAAGGGGGAGGGGTAAAGAGGATAAAAAGGAGGGTGGGCAACCAGGAAGACCGTTTGATACGGTGCCTGGCGACTCGCAGCCCGCCGGTCTGACTACTGGGCCGAGGAGTGGAATCGGCAGACGGACGGCCAAAGAGGCGGGGAGGCAAAGAGAGGCCGAATGACGCCAAGAGAATCGGGAGGGCCCGGACCCAGGAAGAGTCACGGCGATGACTGTGGTGGCGGAAGAGAGATGGATTAAGGAGGCTCCTAGGGCGGCGGGCAGGGTTGGGCGGGCAGTCGGTCAGGTCAGGCAGGCAGACAGCAGGCACCGGCGTGGGTCACTCAGTCGTCGAGGGGAAGGCCGCCCGTGTCGAAGTTGTCGTTGGCCGCTGGTTCCACCGCGCATCGAAGGCAAGAAAGGGGGCCGGGCGGGTTGGCTTCGTGGACGTTGGTAGAAGAAAAAAAAATGAGAGCAATGTGGAGGCTGAGCAACAACAAAAGAGTCTCCGTGTTGGGTTGGGGTTTGCTGCAAGGCGGTTTCGCAGCCTGGCTGCTTCTTCTCCGGACGGGATGGGACAGGTCTGGCTGGGGCTGGGCTGCCTGGAAATGCGGGCGGGCAGCACGAACGCACCGCACTGGTGCATGCTGGTCGTGGCAGGCAGGCGGCGCCGAGGGACCCAGGCGGGCGACAGCACGAGCGATTAGTGCGACGGGCGGGCGCGCACTGTGTCAGCTATCGAGGGGCCGAGGGAAGACGCTAGGCCGCTGTTAGCAAACCGACCAAGCGCTGCCGCCCGACACTGCACCAGCCTGGGCCATGACAGTGTGATTGGCCTGCTGGGGCAGCCACGGGGGGCCATCAGACAAAATCCGTTTCCAGCCCAGTGGCCCCGTTATGACGGAAGTGGATCCCCCTCCCGCAAGTCATTCGGCTCGCGGCCAGCCCCGAAAGGGTCGCGCTGGCCGACACGAGCGCTCCAAGAGGCCACACACGCGGACACCAGTGCTCGCGGCAAACCAAGAATTGGGTGCAGTAGGTTAGTTGGCCGTCCAGCTGCTGGGGGTTTCGCGCACCTGACGCCTCCACAGCACCTCCGCGTAGGCTCGAGACGCGGGAAAGTCGGCCTCGAGGTTCCCCTCAGGCTGAGACATCGAATTGTTCGTTTGCGGCGGGGTTGCACACTCGGCGAATGCGGAACGGTTCTATCCGATTTTTTTTGTTCCGCCACTTGCATCTACAGGTCCAAAGAAAGACGCATCTTCTTGTGCCATGTCTACGAGAGTGCCAGAGGAAACACTGCGCGCGTTGACCTTTGTTGTGCAGCTAGGCTCCCAGACGGACACCTCTACCATTCATAGCTAGGACAAACAAACATCTTTTGGGCACGTCCACGTGGAATATGGGAGAGATACATAAGATCCCGAGACTGGCTGCATGGTCGGTTCCTCCGTCTGGTCTGCTCCCGCGGCTGTCAAATCCAGACGGCATCGGACTGTCGTTCTGCAGAATCGCCCCGCCTCCATGTCTTAACCAAGAACCTTGTCCGCCATAGAAACTATTATCGTGGGAAAAGCGGCGTCAGTGGAAGGCGCTTCTAGACATGTTCCCAGGAGAAGCTCACCGCTGGTGCCCGTGCTGTCAGGCTCGACGTGCGCCGACTTGACCTTGCCATCCTCGATAACGAGAGCATAGCGCTTGCTGCGAGGACCACCGAAAATGGCCGTCCCGTCGAAGTCGAGCTCCAGCGCCTTAGTGAAGGCCGCCTGCGGATCGCCGAGGAACCGGAACTGTTGAATTCAAAGACCATTTTTCTTAGTCGCCATTCGCTACCAACATTCAAGAAACAACGAGCGGATTTCGGAGGATCCTTGAGAACGTACCCCGGTCTGGCCGGCAGGGTCCATCTGCTGGGCCCAAGCCTTCATCCTGTGACGCCACGCGAGATGCCGTGTTAGCAAGCAAACAAGCGGACACGGTTTTCTATTAGCCAAGGCTGAAAGCAACTTACACGAAGGCATCGTTAACCGACACCACAAAGACCTGGCCGGCATCCTTGATCTTGGGGTGGTTCATGTACGAGGGCACGTGGCTGCTGGAGCAGGCGCCCGAGAAGGCGGCAGGGACGCCAATGATAATGCCGTTTTTGAGACCAAACTCGGAGGCCAGGTTGACCTTGTTGCCAGGAGAGTCCTCGACAAGCACCTCCAGGTCCGGCACGGCCTCGCCGACCTTGACAAAGGCAGGGCGCGAGGTGTGGAACCCGCGCGTGGCCGACCGCGCGGCCATGGTCATGACCGGCCTGAAAGACTTCATTCTGAACGCCATTTTGTGGTCGGGTAGTTATATTGCGGCTCTTGTTATGAGGGCGGATTGATTCCTCGACTGGTGGTTACGGCTGGGAGTCGCCGATACGTTTCGATGGTTCCTGGTCAATGGTCAGTGGCCATTGGTGTTTTTTTTCGGTGACATCACAGTGGCCCTCCCGATGCAACCACCATACAGTGTGTTTAGGGGGCACTTTACCGTGCTCTGGCTGCTTCAGCTCGAAACACCCCTGGCATCCAGCAGTGGCTCTGGATTACCGTGCACGCCCGCACCAAAATCGTGTAGTTAACAAGTACCCCGACTTTTATTGATTACCTTCAGGAATTGTGTACTGGTTACTATGCTTCCTTCTATGCCTTCCTCTGTGAGAAACCCTCTGTCATAGCGATTAGAAGCAACATGAGTCAATCTGGAATACTAGCAAACATCTGCCCTTCGTCCTCGCGCAGTGAAAAAGCATTTGGCTGTGTTGGAAAGCTCGAAATGTGCCCACTCGCTTCCTACGAAGGTTGCCTTCTAAGAAGTTCAATGACTGCCTCTTTGTAGTCTCTTCGCTGTCTGTTGAACCATGCGTAGCTCGAGCACTCTAAAACTATATTTGCTTTTTTCCTCCTTTTTTTCCCTGCATGCTCATCACAAGGCGACATAGTTTACACGCTTAGGCCTAGATTGATGAGTTTCTGGGCGCATGTAGATATATATTCCCTTGGAAATATATTAGCTCGGACAAAGACCGATCCATGGTTTGCAGCAAGACTGATTTGGGATGAAGAGCCCTATTATAAGGTAGGCCGTTGTGGGAGACATCGAGCTCGTCACCGTAAGCGGGCCATTGCTCCGCACCTGGCTTCCATTGTTGTTAACTTTCTTAGCCGGCCAAAACTCTCCGCCAAGAACCGGGTGTCTGTAGTCAATACCAGTGTCGATGATGCCGGCTTTTATTCCCTTGCCCTTGATGCTGAGGGCATGTAACTTGTCACACTTGGATTTCCATGTCCACGTCCCTCTTATTGGCCTCGTCAAGTTGACATCAAGAGACAACTCTTGGGTGTTCATGCAACCGGATCCTGCGAGGGAACTTCACTTGGGTATCAAATAGGGGCCCACGCCTATATAGCTGTAAACAAACGGAGCAGTACAAAGCATCGGTATCCTCGGTAATCCGGAAGCATCCGGTCTCTGGAAGGAGAGGTAGTTAAAGGTTGGAGCGATTGGTGGGTTATCGCTCTCTGGGACTCCAAATCCAGTCCTGGGTCGTATTCGACTGCTGGCTATGGCGGCGAGGAAGAAAATGGAGGGAGGATCACGGGTCCTCGGAAGCCTTATCGAGTAGCTCCTTCACCCGCAGGACAGCTTCTGCCTCGGTGCCCCGGGTTAGGCTCCCCTTGATGGCAACTGTCTTGTCACGCGACTTGAGGCCATGGGTGATGGTGAGATCAGATTTGGGAAGGCCGAGGGCGCTGCTCAGGACTGCAACGACAGCCTTGTTGGCCTCGCCCTCGCGGGCCTGCGCCGCAACGCATAGTTCGACTGCGTCGTCGGTCAAAGAGGTGACGCCCTCTCGAGACTTTTTGGCGCCGGGCTTGACGTGGCACTGGAGCAGCAGCGCTGCCAGCGGCGACTTCTTGGTACCGGCCACGTATCGGATGGCGCCCACCTGCGACATTGGAGCCTGGGATGAGTGCGGGTCTGCTGTTCCAGGCCAGAAGCCGTGGGCTCTTTTGGCATAGGTCTCCAGGCAAGTTTCTTCGTGCGCATTGGGCGTGGTGTAGATTGAATCTGTCGAGGATCGCGCGATGTTGTGTGCCATCGACCTTTGCTGTGTACAGTAATAGGTGCGTCAGCCTTACCCCCGCCTGCGGTACAAGCCCAGGAGCCCGTGGGGGCGATTTCATGCTTGGCACCACCGCACGACAGCCCAGCTACAGGGCTGTCCGGTTCTGCAAGCCCGGACCCATAGCTGAAAGCACCTGGAATCCCCTGTCGTGTGCCTCCATATGTGCAATCAGTATAAACATGACCTCCATGACGGACAGATTTAAAATTCTACCCATTGCTTCAATTCGCCTCATATTAGCACTCTACCGCTTGCAAAACTTCACGGTGCGTTGCCGAGGTGGACGGATTACTGGCGCGAGAACCAAACTTGACACTGGTGCTCAAAATGATCAAGTGGATGGACGTGGAGCGAGACCTTGGCTTGGTGGCTTAGCAACACGCTGTCGCAAGGATCCAACCACCAAAAAAGGGCCAAACCCATTCGACCGGATTCCGCAAAGGTCACATTCGCTGGAGTAAGCATGTTGAAGCGGAAGGTATCCAAATGCAGGGCCTAGCCGGCATTCCAATGCCATAAGATACCCTCGATACCCAACGGCTCAACATGCTCTGCGCATTCTAACATGACCTACACAGATCTCTATGTCAGGGTGATCAATCAAAACAGCAACAGTCGTCCAACCGAAATGCCATCTATCAAGCAGACAATATTGTTCCTGCCCCTGGCCGCACTCGCCTACCCCTTGCAGGCAAGGGGCAATGTCTCGCCAACTTCCCCAACATCCTCATCCTCCACGGGATTCTCTAACCCACCGCAGCACTTAGACCATGACGATATCGCGAGCATTGCTAGGGTCCTCAAAGACGGTATCTTCCAGCCTATCAAGGGGGAAGATGTCCACCGCAAAGCACCCTATATGCCTACGCCGCTAACCCGCACAGATGCTCTACCTCGTTCAGTTAACCGCAGAGGCGACAAGCCAGAGAAGGGTAAGGGGGGCCTGCGCTTAAACACCCAGCTAGGGCCGGCCGAGAATAAGATGTCGCCAGTCTCACCAATTTCACCCACTTCCCCCTCAGGTTTGTTCAAGGATGACAAAAATCGTCCTCCTCTGAACAAACATCACTCGGTTGTCTCGCCACTTACCCCTGTGGCCCCCGAGAATCCCGCACCCAATGAGCTTAACCCCAAGACCGATAGCGGAAAGTACCTAGAGTTTGCCCGTACAAAGGCGAAGGCAATGAAGTTGGAGGCTACAAAAATGCAGTCGGGGGCTGAGAGAATGAGCAATGCGGAGGTGAAAAAACCGGCCAACATGATGAGACCGAACTTCAACCTCATGGATCAAACTTGGCGAAATCGACCTATTCCTTGATGGATGCAGTTGGCAATAATCAATGGTCCATATAACCAGGAGAAGACTCGGGGTGAGTATTTAAACAAACGACGGAGTGTTGATTAGCTCGGGGAGGGTATTGGTTATCTTGTTTAGCTGGCTACATAGCGAGATTATAGTGCACACACATAGCCAATGGACAATGATTCTATCCACATGTCCGTTTTCAATTCCCGCGAATATTTCTGCAGAACTGGGGCCTTTGGCTACGACATGCATATAGCCACATGGGGATTCCCTTCCGGGTGCCAAGACTATGGAGCACGCCGCCAACTGCTGTTAGCCTCGTTCGTCCTGTGCTTGCCAACAGACAGCTGTAAATCGAGACTCGAGGCGCCGCAGCCTCGTCCGCAAGGTCGGCTTGCACCAAATATTTTGCCAAATCCACCAGAACCAGATCGGCTAGCCCTGAGTTGCGTGGCCTATCAATTCGCCCCAACACCATGAAAGCCGGTCAGAGGGTTTTGTCGACGAATGGTACACTTCCTATCGGCAACGTGCTATGGAAGAACCCCGCACGTCTCTTCTCCTGGGGCCCAGGTTTGACATCAAACAGGGCGGCCACCGCGACCTCTTGGCAGCCCGCTAGGCCGTGTGCCTCGAGTAGATCCGCGAGCGATGCCCGACGCCGCCCGGGCGCCGCGACTGCTGGCACCCCTGGTGTTGGCACCAGCCCTAGCTCTAGGGGCTCCGCGTCCGCGCGATGAGCTACCAGGCGTCTGAGGATGCCTCTTAGGGGTCATAGCCTTTGACATGGCAGAAGGGTTTTCAACAAATGACGTATCGGTTGTCCTTGTGCGAGTTAGCGTACAGAGGAAGAGGAAACGAGATGGTGAAGCTTCCCAGCCCAGGGGGTATCTGTGCTGGCGACTCACATAAATGTGACATCGCCTTCCATTTCTCCGGGCCTAGCTGGGAAGCCGGAGGCACTTTTGGCTTGTTGTTCCTCCATCTGCCTTGCCCGCTTGAAAGACTCGGGAGCGGGCGCCTGCGTTGAGGATTAGCCACATGTTCGAGATCTCGGACCAGTATCTCAGAGCCGGGACAGGGGTGGGGATGCGCTCTCCGCATGGATGCTCACTTCGGGAAACTCGACGCAAAAGGCGTTCATGTTGACACCGTAGAGGAAACTGGCAAAGCTCTCGCTAAAGCGTGACAGACTCTCGTGCATGATCTGGAAGTGCATCATGTTGGCCTCGAGGTCGGCCATTGCGTCGGCAAGCTCAGCAAATGCGGGCTCGAAGGCGCCCAGTGGGAAGGATGCATCTGCGCCGTGGACGCTGCCCCGTGCCGAGTCGCGGAACGAAGATCGTGACGACGGACGCAGTGGGGTTGTCGGCCGCGGCGTTCTCGATCGTGACGTCGAACGTTTCCGCTCCGAGCTAGCATTCCGGTCGTGACTGCGGGATGCCATGTTTGATTGTTATTTCAGGTTGCAGCGCCCAGGCCCTGTTTTCTTTGCTCCTTTTGTTCTTCGTCTTTTGTCTCCCCGGCCGTTTCGGTTGCAGTCCTGCCCGAGCTGGCCGCGACAGCCTTGACCGACGATCTAAAAAGCGAAACGGCGATTTGATGTTGGTGGATTGAACGTTGAGCCATCGGCGGCAGGGCTGGGTCCGTTTGGGGCGCTGAGGGGTCGTTTGGACTCCCCCAAGCCCAATCTGCCGCTAGCAAACGCGACTTTTACGCGAGTTGTTGCCCCAGCCAGACAAGTTGCAGTGCCTGAAATTGATGGATTGGTCAAGCTGGTGGTGGGGGCATACGGGGCATGGAGCCCAAATGTTTTGGGATTTGGGGAGCGGCACTGCGGTCTGCGGTCAGAAGCCTGTTCGAGTTTCCCTGCAGCCGTGGACATCTGCTACCTTCTCACTTCTTGTCGTCATGCTAGGTAGCAGAGCGGCAACTGTCAGCTCCAATGTCTTCTGCGCATGCGCTGAGTAGGGAGTGCATACACGGGCAGGCAGTTCAAGGTCGCATCGGCCGTCTTCCTCGCTCAGACGAGCTCCGGCCATCCAGCTGCTTGTGCACTAAACAGTGCAGCCCCAAGCCAGGGGACAAGCCACAGGCATGGCAGAAGACGCCTCGGTATCATCATGTTTCTCTGTCTTGTTTTATTTTGTATCCCGCTCCCCTGCCCTATTTCACAAAGTACCATGCAATGTACGGCTTACCCGCTCCCGGATTTAGATCTGGGACCCCTGTGGATAACAGCATAACAGGTCGTCAACACCGGCAGTAGTGGCGATCTCGACCGAGCTCACTTTGGCTTTTTTTTTCTTTTTTTACATAGTTTTCCGGGTAATTGACTCCCAGCCCAAACAGACGTCCAGGGTGCGACAGAGCGGCCCATATCCATGCAGACAAGGGCGTGCCTCCAGCACCGCACAGAGCAAACAACGGATCAGATGAGGAAAATGTTTGCCAGCCCGCTCGCACTCCAGTGGTCGGGTGCAGTGAAACGCCAGCGCCTACCGGGGTCCCGGACAGCGCGGCTGTCCAGGGTACGTACGGCCAGGCCACGAGGGAGGGTCCATGCTGTTGTCGCGCGTACAGTAACCCAAGGTCCACCGCACCGGGGCAGTGCAGCTCAGGATCGTGGAACACGAGCTGGGATGCTGGGCTCAGGCACTGCCGTCGTCGAGGTCAACGGCGCGCGGGCTCCCATGTTCCACAGGCGGCCAGCCAGCCCCTGTGACGGGGCCAGTTGGCCACGGAGGTGTCTGTATTGTCTGCTTATGCAGGTGCTACCTGAAGCTGCTGCTGTTCACAGGCGCCAGCACCTTGATTTCGCAGCGCTGGTTGCGGGCAGTTGGGCTGCGTGTCGCATGGATCCAGAAGGCTGTGCTGATTACGAGGATTTGGCCCGACGATGACGATTTCAATTCCATGCAGCGGGGCGCGGGGCGCGGGTGGGCTTCTGTTGGCCGCCCGCCGAGCCCGCACGGTAAAAATTGGCCTGCGACATGGATGCGCAGCTGTTGCGGCTTGCTCCTCCCCAAAACCGCGCATAAGCAACGCTATCAAACGTGGTCTCGTGCGCCGCTCGACACCATAAAGCTTCATGCCCAGTACGAAGCCCACGCCCAACGCCCCTGGGTCGCGCTTTGTGACATCCCTCCCTGCAGCGCCCCATATCTCCAGGGGCATACCACCCCCCAGGTCAGGCCGAGTGCGACCCGGCTTCCCCGGCTTCCCCGGCCACCAGCACCCGCGACCGCGCCCATCGCGCGGCAGCAATAGCGCAGACGACTGCGACCGCGCATAAGTTTCTCTCCGCCTCCCGACGGGCCCAAACATCCTGTGCGCCGCATCCTTCTCGGCCTCTGTGTGCGCAGAGTTCGGCCCTGTGCAGGCTCGAGTGCGACGGCGCTTACAAGCTTCCAACCTCGGACTTACTCGGTTCGTCCGGTCACGGTCTACTTACTATTCTTGAACCTCGTGCAGCCAGGAGGTCATCAGACTAATTCCCGTGCGGGCTCGTCGCCTCTTGTAGCCTTTTGCCCCTCGATCCCGCTTGCATCCGGCAGGAAGGACTTGCTCGACCGCTCCGCGTCATCCCAGACCCTCCCTTCGCTCCGACCTCCACCATCCCATATAGCGCTTGTTTGCCCTCCAGAGTGAGACAGCAAGCTGCTATTTTGAACGCGACAGCGCACTGATATCGTGCCAGCCGGTCGCCTTATGGTATCCTGGCCCCGCATTGGCCTTGCAGCAGCGCATCGTCATCCTCTTGCTGTCCCGAGGCAGACCCTTCTGCCCGTCCTCCGGCCGACCGCCGACGCTTCTTGTGGCGGTCCTCCGTCTCATCTGTCCAGGGCCTTTGTGCCTCGGAAACCCCAGACTGCCCGTGGATTTCCGACCGGACGCTTGCGCTTTATTAATAGCCCCCGTTCCGCGCCCTCCGAAGCTCGATTCCTGAGCAGGACGCCGCCATCCACAGTTCTTGCCAAGCCAGCGCGTTGTCGCGCCGAAATCCCACAGCGCCGGCTCGGTCCTGAACCATACGGAGCAAGCATCGATATTTTCATTCCTGCACTTTTAGTTGCCATTGCCGCTTTGCTCTACGCAGCTCGCACAGGTGACAGCCAATACGAGAACGCCGAGATCACCTACGACGTGGACACCATGGCGAGTTCAACTCTTCCTGGGAGGCCCGGAAACCTGACGGCTGAGCAAGATGAGCAGCTACGCAAGCTCTGGGGCCGTGTCTTCGAGGTCTGCGGCATAGTCGATCCCCCCGGCGCAACAACAGCAGCTCCTGCTGATTCGGCCGCGCCGGAGCCATTGACGGCCGCAGATCGCAAACTGTCCGAGCAGGACGGGGACAAGGGAAAGAAGAAGCGGCTGGGCCTCTTCTCTAGGAAAGGCAAGAAGGATTCGGACAAGTCGCTCGAGGGCGGCAAGACGCCAGACAAATCAGAGACGTCCTCCATCGCATCCAGCAACAAGACCGCCGCAGGTACCGTTAAGGAGGGCGACCCGGATGACAAGTACGGACAGAACAAGATCTTCCTCGAGACGCTAGCCACACAGTCGCCCGAGTCGATCCGCGCCACCATATGGAGCATGGTCAAGCACGACAACCCGGACGCGCTTATGCTGCGGTTCCTGCGCGCACGCAAGTGGGACGTGGAGCGAGCCCTAGTCATGTTCATCTCCTCGATCAGCTGGCGCGCCGTCGAGGTCCGACTCGAGGACGACATCATGCGCAAGGGTGAGGGCGGCGCGGCTGAGGACGAGCACAAGGGCGAGGGCGACGTCCAGAAGGTCGCGCATGGTTTCATGGAGCAGATGCGGCTGGGCAAGAGTCTCATCCACGGCGTCGACAAAGCGGGTAGACCCATCTGCCTGGTCAGGGTTCGGATGCACAAAGCGGGCGAGCAGAGCGAGGAGTCGGTGGAAAGATACACAATCTTCCTGATAGAGACTGCAAGGCTGTTGATCAAGCCACCGGTTGATACTGCGGTAAGTCATTACGCCCCGGGTTCCCTTCATAAAGAAACATCTTTCATTTTCAACGTTCCCTGCTAACTCGCCATTCATGCAGACCATCATTTTCGACATGACCGGATTCTCAATGGCCAATATGGTAAGCCAGGTCTCCCATATACATTATTGCAATGTGCCACTGACCGTTTCCTTGCAGGACTACGCGCCGGTCAAGTTCATGATCAAGTGCTTCGAGGCCAATTTCCCAGAATCTCTCGGTGCCGTCCTCGTCCACAAATCACCCTGGATCTTCCAAGGTAGGTTCCTTTGCTTGACACCGATATGGAGCAGCAGCCGGTGATGGCGCATATAGACGTGGGCTAATGAAATCAAACAAAAAACAGGCATTTGGAGAATCATCAAGGGTTGGCTTGACCCCGTGGTGGCCAGCAAGGTGCACTTCACCAACGACGCCAAGGCGATGGAGGAGTTTGTGGCCCTCGACAAGCTTCCAAAGGAACTAGATGGCGAAGAGGACTGGCAATACCAGTACACTCCGCCAATTCCGGGCGAGAACGACAGGATGAAGGACACGGCAACGCGCGACAAGCTCCAAGCAGAGCGAGAGGCGATATACCGACAGTACGAGGATGCGACGCTGCGCATGATCCGGAACCCCACGGACCAGTCCATCCGCAAGGAGCGCCTCGAGATAGCGGCGCGCATGCGGTCGCAGTACTGGCAGTTGGACCCCTACATTCGGGCTCGCACGTGGTACGACCGCACAGGAGTGCTCAAGCCCGACGGGGACGTTGACTACTACCCCGCCAAGACGCCCCTGTCCAACGGCACCAACGGCACCGGGCCAGCGTCGGCGCCGCTAACCGATGTGCCCAACAGTGGAAGCAGCAGCATGGTTGAGGCCTCCAATGAGAAGTTGGCCGTGGAGCACTCTGCCCCGGCCCCAGTGCCCGTTAATGGGGCGGCTTAAGGGATTCTTTTGACAAGCGGTTTTTGTCTTCGTCTCGGTTAATCTTGAGTCTTGACTTTCGGCTCCAGTATAGGGTATAGGGGTCTTTCATTTTCTAAAGGTCAGGCTCGCTATCTCCTAATAGCATTTGATGTCTGCATCCTGTCTGTCCCGCATATTATCATTTCACATTTGTGTCTAGTTTGATCCAGGGGCACTAAACTTGCCTTTATACGAATAAACATAGCATATATCACAGATAAGTAACCAGTTGCGATGCAGGGGCATTTTTCTCTCTTCTTTTTTTTCTTTGGTTTATTCGCGAATCGATTATAGATACCTAGTCGATTCCAAGGTTGCACGTGGGGAATGGTGAAGCAGACCTCAAGGCCAATGCGAGGCACGCCCCTTAAACCTAGCACTGCAGTCCGGTAATTTTTCTGTCCATTTCTCTACATTGGTTCACATCTTTGATTTGATCTCCTCGAAAGTAGCCTTGAGCTTCTCCATGTCGGTAGACTGCGCCGGCCAGCCAGTCGGGCCGATGCAAAGACCTTCCTTCTCGTTTGGCTTCGGAATCTGTGCGGGAACGTCTTTGTCAGTCATACGGAACTGGGCCAGAAAGCTAAATATGTTCGTTCAGGCGCCAGGGGGACAGCAGGCAAAATACCATGTGGAAATGGACCTGTTCATCGACAACCAGCACAGTCAGCATGGGCGAACTCCTGCTGGAGCCAGAGGGGAAACTGCAGCAGCTGGTAGGCAGGGGGAGGTTCTAACATGTTCAACGACTTGGTGGGCTATGGCGCCGTTGTTCTGGAGCACATTGTAGTCCTCCGCACCAACTGCTTGGGCGAGCTTCTTGGCGACGGGCTATAAGGGCGGCAAGATATGTCAGCCAGATCCAAACATGCAAGCCACAAGGCATTGGCCAGACATGCATCACGCGCGCCGTCAGTTGCGTACCAGGATCTCTGTCAAAGCGTCATCGGGAATGTCGTGCAGCTTCACGCCGTGGAATTTTGGGATCACGAGCTGCCGTGAACATCGAAGGACGTGGAGGGCGGTTAGCGCGTGCACAAGTTTACACGAGGCTGCAGAGCGGAGACCGAGGCCGCTGCCGCACGCCCAGAGTCGAAGCAGGAGGGCATCCTACCGAATGGCCTTTGCTCAGTGGGTTGATGTCGAGGAACGCAAAGACCTTGTCGCTCTCGTAGAGCTTGAAGGACGGGATGTCGCCTGGAAACAGCGCTGTTTAGAACTCCCGCTTCCTGCAGGCGTTGGCACGAGGCCGGGAAGGCGAGGTGCAGGTCGCCGGCATCAACAGGCTCCCCCACGCCGCACAGGGCGGGGCGTGCTAGGCCGAAGCTCCATCCGAGCTTCGCGAGGGGCCTTGTCGGCGGCACGTACCCTTGATGATCTTGCAGAAGAGACACGACGCCATCCTGTTGGTCATTGGGAGCTTTCTGGGGGACCCAAGGTCTGGCACAAAGGAAGGCGAGCTACAGCGAGGAGATGGGGACTTGAGGGTGCGCGTTATATCGATGAGCGGAGGGATGCGCTGAATTGCACCGAGATGGGAGCTCGGCCCGCCGAAAATAGAAATGGAAACGGATCCTAGCGCTCATGTCGTCAGAGGGCGGGTGGAGTCTGCTTCTTATGTAAGCCTGCACAGAGCTGGGAACTGCTCAGTCCTGCGCTGGAGCCATTATAAGGACCCGTACGGCACGAGTCGTTCGGAGGCAGACGGACACATTATCACTACTCTTGCCTTTTACCAGATTAGTCAAATGGTCTGCTGCATTACCTCCACTACTCAATCTTTGGCACACACCTCTGGTACACCCAGATTCGATTCTTTCTTTTGTCACTTTGCTTTTTTTACATCTTTTTTTTTTCCTTTTTCTTCTTCATTAAAGTGCCGGCAAAATGCGAAAACTATCGATTGAAAATGCATCTCACAAATATATTCAGATAAATAAGATAAACGAATGAGAAATACGCTTCATGTTTTTTTTTCATTCGTCGCTTTTCTTTTATTTCTATGCGGGTTGGAAAGACAACGACCAGTTTCCTCATAAAATCTCCCGAAAAGCGCCCGTGTTTCTCCCTCGCGCAGCATCGACTTCTTTTTTTTTGTGCCTTTCTGGTGACCCAAAGGGAGGCCTCGCTCGAACCAGCCACCCAGCACATGATCATTTCCCGTCCAGCTTGACATGCCAGCCTCTCGGCACGAACAACTTCGAGGCTTGAGGCTGGAGGCTGGATGCATGCAACGTCGTGACCAAAAGTTGGTCTTCCTTGGCTGCAGGCCAACTCGACACAATGCCTTGATCCGCCTTGGCGCCACACAGGCAGCAACCGCAGCACCCCGCTAGCTGACGCCGCCCCCCTCCAAGTTGGGGGGGACCCCACCTGACGTGACGAGCGCGCGCGCAGAACGACATCATTGCCTTGGCCTTGTGCCCTCGAATCCCAAGCAGGGCTACTGTCGCAATGTCAACAGCAACAACCGTGCACTCGATCGCATTGCCTGAGAGCGCGAACTGACAACCGCTCTCTATTTGACGCCGGAGACCTTGCACACTCTGTGGCCGCGGTCATAAATCCACTAAAAATAAAAAGCACAACATGTCGACGCGCTACAAGAAGACAAAGCTGTTTGGCGGGGCGCTGAGCGCCGACATCCCAGAGCAGTTTGCCGATGTCAGGTAAGTCCGACAGCGTGCACCCCTCAGACTTTGTGCGGCTATGCCCAACTGACCCTGGATTTCCCTCCTTCGCAGTCAAATCCGACAGGTACCTGACAACCAGGAGGTTTTTATCGACAAGGACGGCTTCACGAGCATAATCATCGAGATCACCGAGCGGGTCGGCCCCGCGGGCAGCACAACCGAGATCGACGGCAAGGCGCTTTCCGTCCACCTCGAGGACATAGTCGGCTCCGACGTCGACGGTGTCAAGGTCTGGAACACGACCGACACCGAATTCTCACGCGTCAGCGCCGACATCCCTGCCTACACCCTGATAGCTACCCAGAAGCCACCCGTCGACCCGAGATCGCCGGGCGGCTCCTCCGCCGCTCCAGACTTCACAGCCCTGATTCTCACGCTGCTGCGCCTCGAGCGAGAGCAGACGGACATTCTGATCACCGTCAACGTGCCCCACATCAAGGGCTCGTACGACGAGGACGAGGTTGACCTCGAGCTGGGCAAGCAGGGGAAGCTGATTGGCGACGCTGTCGAGTATGCTGCCAGGATCTGGTCGAGCTTTTCGATCCACGACTGGAAGATATTCAACGGCATCTAGGGTGGCATCAGTGACGGAAATCGAAAGATATCATGACCTTCACGATATGGGTTTCTATTGGGACTTTTCACAATGGCGTTTTGCATGATCTTGGCTTGGCTTGGCCTGGCCTTGGAACCTCGCGGTCCTTGGCGCTCATCTACGGATGGAAAGTGCTTGCTCGGGGACTAAGAGTTTGATTCCCCGGGTTCATCATATCTATTGGATCTATGAACTATGCTTTCCACGGCGTATCAATTCCACAATATGCGCAACTCCGCGAATGTATTGGTATGCAGTGTTGATAAAGATTCATGAGAAATATCCCCACATCGACATATGGCCTGGCAATCAGCTAGTTGTCTTGCAGCTCCAATGACTCTAGCCCATCAACAACACCGTCAACGTCGTCGCCTGGTGTCTTGGCTGCTTTGGCCTTGCCACGGGTTGTTGTCGTCTTCTTGGTTGTCTTGGCCCACCTTTCAGCGACCAGTTTCATAACCTCCTTCTGGGGGCTGCCCGGGTTCTCCTGCCTGATAAGCTTCATGTGCTCGCTCATGAACTTCTGGTACTCTGAGGGCGCCTTCTTCTCCCCGCCGGCCGCCGCCCCAGCCGCGTTGGCGCCACGGGGCTTGGGTTTTATCTGCACGAGCTCCCCCTTGCAGATTCCACAGCGGTGGCGGCGCGGGTCGACGCTCTTGGAGTGGCGCTTGTACTCGAGCGCGCACTCGGCGCACTCCCAGACGTACTTGAAATCGATGTCGTAAGAGTGCTTGGTCGTGACGACGATGCCGCGGTCGCCAAACGCGCGCGAGCACGCGGCGGCCCAGGCCTTGAACTCGCGCCCGTGCGGGTTGTTGGTCACGCCGCTGACCATGAAGTTGGCGAGGTGGCAGAACTCGTGCGCCAGGACGTTGAGCAGGCGGTCCTCGCAGTCGATGACCTTCTCGGCCAGCTCGATGGACGCGTGGTGCCGGTGCGTGACCGTCTCGGTCACGGTCACGGCGGCCCCGGGCCCCCCGGCCGCGCGGTGGCGCGTCCGCACCGTCTCGCGCCGCCAACTCGCGCGCCCGGCCGTCGTGTTGAGTTTGTTGGTCCACTGGATCCGCACCCCGCCCGTCGACGCCGCCAGCTCCTCCAGTTTGCCGTTTGTGATGGTCCGGTCCAGCTCGCGCAGGAACCTCTCCGCCGTCTCGTGCCTGCTCGCCTCGAAGCTCTTCTTGGCCTCGCGCTGCTTGGCCGCAACCCCTTTTTCCTTCCTCTCGGGGCTCCTGGCCGACGGGCCAAAGAGCTTCCTGGGCGAGTGCTTGTCGTTCCACTCGTCCGTCACCCCCTGGTTCCAAAACTCATCGCTACCGGGGCCATGAGGCGTCATGGGAATGCGCTGCAGCTTCTTGCTCGGGGACACCAGAACATTTGGCCGGCTCTTGGGCGGCGTGCTTGGCGGAGGTGTCTCGGGTCTCTTGCTGGCTGGATTCTGGGGCTCCGGCGGGGGTGTTGGTTCTCTATCATGGCATTAGAACTGCCCGCTGGGCTTGGCTTGTGCTCACCGCCTATCCAACGCAAACTTACAGTCGCAGCCTGGAAAGAGACCCGGAAAGGTCTTCAGCGAGGCTCGGGATCTTGTTCCGAGATTTTGAGGTTTTTTCCTTTTTCTCCGCTTCCTTTGTGCTGCTGCTGCTGCTGCTGCTGCTACCCTTAGAGGGCTTGGACCCAGCACTGTCTTCGAGGCAATGAGACCTGGATGCTGGAACGGCTGATCCTAGATCTGGAGTCCTCCGTGTGCCCTTTTCTCGCTGGCTTGCGATTTCTGTGGAGGCTTTCTCTTTTGATGATGGTTTTTGCTCCGTGTTGCCAATTCCGGGTTTGGCTCCCCTGTTCGACCGTGTTGGCTTCGATTTTGGAAGCGGCTCGGGTTCAGAGAAGTCGTCAAAGCTGTCCTCGTCAGAACTCGGAAGCGAGAAGTACACCGAATCGTCAATAATCGTCACCTCCTCCACCACAGTCTCTCCTTCGGACTGGTCTTCTTCATCAACGATCACTTTTCTCGCGTTGGCTGCAGCCGCTCTCGGTTGCCTGGAACGCAGCCCCATGTTTGGTTTTTCGGTAACTTCATGCTTCATGCTCGAGCCAAGGCCAACACCATCGACACCTCTCTGTGAGTTGGATGCCGGGTTCTTGCCCAGGGGTCGAAGCAGGGGGTTGTCGACCGCCTGTCCCAGCTTGCGGCGCCTGACAGTGGCCTCTTTCGGTGGTGCCTGAAGGCCATCTTCCTTCTCGCTCCGTGAGCTGCCTAGGGGAGCTTTTGCTGGCAAGGCAGTCTTTTGACGTAAAAGATCCTTCACTGAAGGCAGCTCATTTTCGGATTCTTCGTCGTGCCACACGCGGGCCATTGCACGCAGTCCAAGCACTGTGACTTGCAATTCCGTCGGCAGAAACCGGGGGGCTGAAAATGCGGTCGATGCTAAATTCTTAGTGTGGATGCTGTTATCTCTACGTCATGGGGTCGACCACTTCAAGGCGACACAAAAATGCGGCTATCGACTGCGATGCAGGTTCAAGCGATGGCACAATCCGTATTTCTCATGGCCCAAGTCAACATGCGGCGAGTTGCTAGGAGCAACTCGCCGTGCACGGGCCGTCATGGCGCTGGCCCACTCTGGACCGTCCGTGCCGGACGAATACTTAGCAGCCGTTGGAAAAGTCCGACGTTTCGATACAACGCCCGCAGCGGGCCAGTGCCCTTGGGCGATAAGGGAAGTAGGCAGGCGACGCATGGCAGGACCTCCAACTCGGGCAAAACGCCCATCCCAACTTTTACAACGCATTCAGGCCGAGCACGTTGGGACAGGGTCCTGACGCGGCGGGAGCCGGCAGGGTCAGGGAGGGCTTGCCTCTTGTGTGGGCCGCCGGCAGGGCGCCGAGGCCTCCTCTGTTCCTTTGCATCCTTCCCGCGCGAACCAGCAGCCGTCCATAGCATACCAGCGCAGGGACAGCCGTGTCTGAAGACTCGGCGCCGACGCCGCATTGCACGCACTAGGTAGGGACCACCTAGGTAGAGCCGGCTATTGCGTTTATTCTGGAGTCAGCTCGTGGGAATTTGGTACTGAGGCTGGCCACCTTGCAGGCTTAATGCCGACAGCCCACTCGTGCCTCTACCAGCGGCCATTGGTTGTCTGGCCTGGAGCGTTCGCTGTCAGTTGTCCATCGAGACGAGAGCTCACAGTCTTAACATGTGCACGCCGGCCGTAATGCAAGTCTAAATTAGTCTAGCCTGCAGCACGAAGCCCGGCATTCCGACAAAACTTGGATGTCCGCAGTCCGCTGTTGGACAGCAAATCTGCACACGCCTCAATACCACGCAGATCAGGCTGATAGGCCGCATTCCCCCTGACCGCAATACTGAACTAGCAGAGTTTGGACTCTTTGCTGTCTGCTTGACGATTATGCGTGGCTGTCAAGCCATCATCTAAAATAACCCTCGCATTGATATCAAAGCGCTGCAGATCCGGGTCCCAGCTATTGCAATTATCTTGCCTCTGCTATCTCTTCTGGTTGCTTCTTCAAGTCGCAAAACGCGATGGCTGATATCGGGCATCTTGTAGGTACCCTCTACAGAGTGGGCTCCTCGCCCTTGGCCTGATCCTTGACCGGGTCGATGCGGCATTGCTGCTGGGCTTTGCCATTATTGCCCCGCTGCGCCAGTCACGGAAAAGCAGATGGACAGAGAGAGTTCTGGCCCTGGCTTGGGATTGCACGGCGACAGGGGGGTTTGAAATTGGACCATCGTCATCGACGGCACCCCGCTGGCGATTTTTCCAGACCAGGAGGCTGACCGCGTGAATTATCAGCCCGCGTTGCTGCGGAAGAAACAATCTTCGGCTTTCCGTCCTGTTTTTCCCATACTGTGTCCGCTCGAGGAGGGGCCGATTGGCGTGTGCTGCATGCGACCCCCCCACGACCGCCCGGACATATGTGCCTGTAGCTAGGTACGCCCGTGCCTTGCATGGCCTTCGTACAGGACATGGATTCCAGAGCGAGGAAGGACCTTCTCGCTCTCTCGTTGGAGATGACATTCTTTTCGGGAGTGTCAAACAAGCATGCCGAAAGAAGACGTGAGATGTCATCCGACGGACCTCTCTCCGTTATTGCTCGCTGCACCGAACGCAGTGGCCGACATGCGGCCTTGCAGCCGGCATGCTTGCGCCCCCGTAGCTGGCGTGTTGGCAAGGTCGCCAATAGAGGGGGGCCGCCTCTGAGCCTCTGAGCCACTGCCTGGCCGTTTCACGACTCAACCGAAACGAAGGCGCACCATCCGTCCCCACACCCACCTCTTCCGACCTCCCCGGCTCTCGCCTCCCCATTTTGCTGGTCTGGCGGTCGGGTTGCGGCACAGTACTGGCGCTTAATTACGCACTTGCCAGGCCTCCAAATCCAGGCTCGGGAAATAGCCGTCACACGCCACAGTGTCACCGAGGGATTCGACCAGAATCCATCCAGCTGGTTCTCTGTCGGGGCTTTGCACGCAGTCGATCGAAGATGGGCGAGCAAAAGCCGCGTGCCCAAAGCCCCGTCGCTCCCCTCCGGCTTGCGCGATGCATCGATATCGGAGGCCCACCATGAGCTGGGTGCCAGCCAGCGAGCCAGCCTTGGTCCTGTGCACCGCTGTTGCGTTGGTGGATAGGACAGTGTGGGATTGGACGCGTGCGCAAGCGAGGAAGCCAATCGATACCGTGCAAATAAAAATAGCCCACGTCCATCCGTTGCGCAATCAATCGGTCCAGCGTGTCAGCAAAATCAAACTGCAGCTTCGAGGTGGCGGGACGGGAGTTCCTGTTCAGGGCCGGCAGTGTCCGTGTACTTTTGTGTACTGATGCAATGCGAGGAGGCGAAAACCTCGCTGCCTGTTACGACGCAGCGTGCGCTCTGGGGGTTGCGCCTCGTATCCATGCTGTCATGATCGGTTGATCGCCTGGCTAGAGTGAAGTGAGAGTAGATAGATGCTGGCCGCAAGAAGGCATCCGTTGATATTGCCATTTAGACTATTAGGAACACCGCTGCATGGACGGTGATGGGCGATAGTGTAATGCAGACTGCAGCCATTCTGCAACCAGAAACCTGCTTTTTTGGATTTCTGCACCCCCCGCC
>PYSQ01000009.1:95363-173272 GCA_003049435.1 Nakataea oryzae | reverse complement strand
CCCCAAGGCTACGGCGGCCGTCGTTGCCTGGGCATGCTTTGACCACGCGGAGCAAATGGGATTGTTGGCGCAGCGCAGCAGGACGTGCAGCGTCAGCGTCGCGCCTGCCGGCCGGCCCGTCTTGGTCTGGTTTGGGTAGGTATTTTTGGGATGAAACTGGATGCGACCCAGTCCAAGATGCGCCTAGCTCCAGACGCGGGATTCGTAATCGCCAAGAACGCCAATGGAGCAGCCCATCTCCCCTGACCTCGCCTTGGGCGCACACGCAAGCGGCGGCGACCAGTCACAATGTCCAGGGCAGGGTGCCGCCGCTCCTCTGCTGGGGCTCTGGGGTGGGCACTAGCGGACATAGGCTTGAAATTGCGGAATCTGGAGGTTGAGGAGGGGTGCCAGGCGCCCCCAAGGTGGGTTGTAAAGGACGTCATGCCCCACCAGCGAAAAGCAGGCGTCATTGGGGCAGGGTGCTATGATCGCGAGGGTCACGCTCGCGCCGCTGATGCTTGAGTGAGGGTGAAACAAGAAAGAGAAAACAAAGAAGGAAGAAAAAATTTAGCATTGTGTCTGTCATGGGAAACCGAAAAGGGCAATTAAACCGGATGATAGGCGTCGAACCAGAGCAGACTTGGGCACAAGCAGCCCGCTTTGTGTTTGATGCTTTTTTCGATTTGTGCTTCTTCTTTTCCCCTTCCACCCAGGTTGCTGCTCCCTTCCGTTTATAGAAACCAACGCCTCGTCAGCTCCCCTGACCCTTGTTCCATTTGCTGTGCTGCCTGCCTGTCCTGCCCTCTTCTGGACCCCTGCGGCACAGCCCTGTGCACCTGCGCCTGCGGACTCTGTCACTGCGATTTTGCATCCCCGATTCGGGTCCGGTTCCATCTCAACAAAACCCTCGACTCACTCCGCCAGCCCTCCGCATAATCTGTCGGCGCCTGCCTCGAGCACTTCCAACATACTTCACCCAGGCCGTATCCGTACAGCCCACAGGTAGGTAGGTTGGCTGCATTGGCCCCGTGAGCAGCAGGGGCTGTGTGACAATGGCTGGGTCGCTGACCTCATACCCAATTTCAGACAAAACTGGCCCTCGCCCGCCCGCCAGACCCCGTCGCGTCGCAAAGACCCCCGTCTCCGCAACCCACAGACCATCTCAGCAACACCCACGACCGCGATTCCTTGCCCCGCCACGGAACCCGTCCAAACTACCATCTGTCCTACAGCCATCCTCGTCGTTGCTGCGCTTGGTAACGGCCTCCAGAGACGGCCGCCGGGCGCATTTGACCATCCCAACAGCCCCTCTTCCCCCGCGACACCGCCCGGTATGGCGTCCCTAGCAGAACCTCGCAACGGCGACGCCCCCGTCGCGAACGGTGCGGCCCCGGCGCCCGACGCAACCCGGGAGCTCCCCATCCGCACTGCTAGCAGCAAGACCATCCCGCCGCCTGGCCAGACACTTACGGGCAAGCAGGAGCACTGTGAGTACCCCCAAAACTGCCGCCAGGGCTTTGGCAGCCTCCTCCGCGCGAGATGAGCGGCCCCGTTACTGACTGGAAGGCCGCGATGCGACCAACTTCACATAGACCTCAAGCGCGAACTTGTCGCGGAGCAGGTCAGGCGGGAGATTGCAGAGCTCAACTCCCCCACAGCGTTGCGCCGCTTCGGCGCCCCCTTCAAATCAGAATTCGGCGAGGTCTCCCCACTCGACTCCGAACTCCCGATCCTGCGCTACATCTTCGTCCACCATGTCCGCGAATTCCCATTTCTCGACAAGGCAAGGGAGAAGGAATTCTGGCAGGACAAGCTGCAAGTGGTAAGTGCTTTGGCTGAGCCCTACCCCTCTCTGCGCTCCCCGGATAGCGCCAAAGCACATTGCTGACTCGGCCTCATGGCGTCATCTCTTGTAGTTCCTGGAGTCCTTTGCGAGCAAGGGAATATCCTCTTCAGAAGACCGCCTGGAAGAAACGAAGCGCCGCAAGCTCGCACTCAAGGCACAGAAGCTTGTGGAACTCATGATAGTATCCGGAGTCCGTACCTCTTCTGGGTTTGAGGAGAGGATAAGATTCTCAGAGCTCGAGATCGTGGACAGAGATGCCATCGATACCGGCGTGCTGGCATCCATGCCCGAAGGAAACTACCTGAACGGCTGGGACGCCAACATTTGTGCGGTGCGCATCATATCCATCAAGAGGAACATCAGGCATCACAAGCACTCAGTAAGAACCCCCTACACGGTCCAAACGGCCTGTCAACATCCCAGTTTGTTTGCACCAAGGGGAAAACATACTGACACGTATGTTTAGGAATTCATCCTCAGAGTTAAGAGGAAAGGGGAGCTGGAATTTTTTATTGCCAGGCGCTATGGCGACTTTGTCAAGCTCCGCAACGAGATCCGTACGGAGCTTCCTGGCAAAGTTCTGCCCCCCATCCCGAGAAAGAACAAGAGCAACTCGTCGGCCTTCCTCGGCGGCATCATGTCAAGGGACGACGAAGATAATGACTCTATCTCCTCGGTTTCCACTCAAATGACCAACGGTGGGCATGATCGCAGCAAGACCTTGTCCGTTAGCCGCATCAAAGGTATGATGAGACCAAAAGAAACTCTGTGACAAGGGCAGCCATATATTGACGAAACCACCTGCATAGACCATCGGAGATCTGGGTCTGCATCTAGCAGAGCATCACCCAGACGATCGATGGATGCCCGTTCGATAGATAGCCGCAAAAGTCCTGGATTTAAGCCTGATGTGAGTCTTGCCGAATATCGCGTAATACACCTGTCCTGAAGTGAAAGACTAGACAAGAAACTAATCCGCTTCATCAGGGCAACGTGTTGCTGTTCCGCGAGAACCAGCGGGTGTCGCTCCGAGCATTCTTGAGGACGCTGCTGCACAACCCTCAGCTAGCCAAGACCAAGGCTATGCAAGATTTCTTGACCCGAGACCCCATCACGCCCAAGGACGAGGACGTTGTGGATATCATGCGCCGCAAGGAGGTGGATGAGAAGCGTGTAGAGGAGCAGAAGAAATTCTACGAGATCGCCCGGAAACGTGCCGCGGACCTTGACGTCTACATGGAACAGTAAGTTTCCCCGGATGCAAGCAAATGGCCGACGATTCCAGGCCGCAAAAATTGGAAGCGTGTGATTGCTAACTTGCTGCAACGCAGATTCCGCCAGGATATTGTCGAGCGAAACGGTCTCACCATGTTGTTCCAGGAGATCAAGGAAAAAGAGACGATCCAGGATCTCAGCATCCAATATCAAAAGTTTGCCGAGTGGCTGCGCATCGAGGTTGCAGCTACCATCTACCATCTCTTCCTGGCCGAGGACAACTCTCCCGAGCTGTTTGCGCAGGCCAAGCGGATCCACTCGCTCATGCCATACACGCTCATGAAGAATGCCATTCGCATCGCGAACCCGGCAGCGGTCATGTCGGGCATCCTGGACATCTTCCTGGCACAGCCGTTTGGAGCACGGTCGCTCCTCCAGCGAATCTTCACCATGACGCTCAACGACGGAATCCGCAATTTCCAGCGGGCAATAGACCAGCTGGCCGAAAAGATAGGGGACGAGGTCTTTGCCGAAAAGATCAAGTTGTTCACTGAAGCCGAGGAGCATGTCAAGGTGGCCATCCGGGAGGAGGCGACGGCCGACGACGTCGACATAGTAGTCGCGATTCTTCGTTCCGAGTTACTGGAGCCGAGCTTGACTGCTGAACAAATCGGGCGGCTTTATAATGCATACGTCGCCTTCAACAGCGCGGTTGAGAACGTGGACGAGGAGCTCAAACAGGGCGCCCAGCTCTTCTCGTATCTGAAACAGCTCCTGAAGCTCCAGCTGCGGCAGCGGGACAAGCAGATGATGCTGCACCTGATTGAGGAGCCCGTCACACTCCAGCTCTTCAGGGACCTCTTCACTATATTTTACGAGCCACTCGTGCGCGTCTACAAATCTGCGAACGTCTACAACAGCATCACCGACTTTGCCGTCTTCATCGACGACACTATTCAGGTGAGTTTCCATTTTGTCTTTGAGAGCACATTGAGACCATCGAAAATATTCATCACCCATGAGCTCCTGCGAATATGGACGGACTCTGACTCGTGAATTTTTTTTGTTTTTGCTTTAGGTTGTTGAGCAATGCCGTGAGCAGGACGCTTCAGCGGACCCTAACCAGACCGTTCAAGCCTTCATAGACTTGTGCCAGCGCCACGAACACAACTTCTACAAGTTCGTCCATGAGGTGCACACGCATGACAATGGGCTATTCACCCAGCTCATGGGTTGGATTGAAGGAATCCTTGAGTTCCTGCGCCACGGGCCCAAGAACGGCACCCTTGACGTGAACGCGCTGTTCGAGGGTGGCATTAGTATGAATGTCGTGGATAAGCAGAAGGCTATCGCCGAGATAGATCGGCTGATTGCGTGGCAGGAGGCGCGGAAAAAGTGGCATCAGGACAAGACGAGGCAGAAGATGGCGGCCGAGGGCGGCGGCGCCGGGGGCATGGACGGCGTGCCTGTTGGGTTCAAGTCGAGCGACTTTGGCCTCGACCAGATGGATCTTGAGGACATGGCATACGAGGATGACTCGGGATCAGACGAGGAGGAGGCCGAGATCCAGGACGAGCTGGACCCTATCGATGCCGAAAGGCGGCGTCGGGCGAAGCATCGAGACCGTCTCAGGCGCCGCGCCGGCGAGCCAGAGAAGCCGGCCATCTCCGAGGTGCACAAGTTGAGAGAGAACTTCCTCTCGATGCTGAGAATGGTCCTTGCCGAATGAGCGGGCGAGCCCGGAATACCTTTGTTGTTGCCGTCTGTTTCTTCTAATGAACGGCCCTTTTTTATTCTCTCTTCTTGCTGTTTGGGCAAATGAAAAGATACCGGGAATTTCGCAATGTCAAGAATAAACAAAACAGACGGCGGGGAACCCATTAGAGGAACTCTTCCAAGCATGATGGAACTAGGTTGGGATAGGCGTTAGGCAGACACCTCCTTTTCGAGAAATGATTATATCAAGCAAGATGCGCATGATTGTCCACCAACTCTTTACCTTTGCTCAAGAGAACTGACTTGATCGTAGCCTTTCTGTATTTTGTATTCGCCCTTGTTTTATTTTTTTATTTTTTTATTTGGCATGACCTGGATTCAGGGATTCGTTCATCAACCAGCAACAGAGGGCACAAGCCTTCTTCCACATCAGAAAAACAGTTATTTCATGTGTTCGTTGAAAAGAAGTGAGGGCCTGCAGTACTCCAATTATGACTGTGTCCCTTTTTAATACTATAACACCGAGGTGCAGAATCGACACGGCAATTACTGAACCAAGGAAGCGAGCGACTTTGCTATCGCAGTTTAACCAGGACAAAGCAGAAAAAAGCGATAAACACAGCTGATATTCTCCTCGACCAGCGCCTCGCCAGGTTACCAACCCAACCCAATTCCACCGTCTAAAACGCCATCTCCTTCTTGATCTCGGCAATGGCGCGGGCGGGGTTCAGGCCCTTGGGGCAGGTGCGAGTGCAGTTGAGGATGGTGTGGCAGCGGTACAGGCTCATGGAGTTGTCCAGGGCGGCGCGGCGCTGGACCTTGCGCTCGTCGCGCGAGTCGGCCAGCCACCTGTAGGACTGCAGCAGGATCGCGGGGCCGAGGTACTCCTCCGCGTTCCACCAGTACGAGGGGCACGAGGTCGAGCAGCAGGCGCACAGGATGCACTCGTAGAGCCCATCCAGCTTTTTCCTGTCCTCCTTGCTCTGGCGGTACTCCTTGCCCTGGAAGACGGGAGCAAAACGAAGGGTGTCAGGGCCTGGTCAAAAATCAGGGGAAGGGGAAGGGAGTGCACAAAGACGTGCGCTGAACAACGGAGGATCCGACTTACATCCGGCGCGGGGGTGTCGCGCTGCAGGTAGGGCTTGATGGACCTGTACTGCTTGTAGAAGTGGGTGAGGTCGGGCACGAGGTCCTTGACCACGTACGTGTGCGGTAGGGGGTAGATCTTGACCTCGGCGGCGTCCTCAGTGGGGATGCGGCCTGCGGGCGTGTGCGGTTCATGTTAGAATGCCGCTCATTCTGCTAGTTTGGCCCGTTTCTCCAAGGCGGGCGCCATCCCCTTGGCCTTTGTGCCTCCTCCAGGCTTTGTTCCAGGCCAAAAAAGAAAGAAAGGGCCCTCCAGGGGTTCGCTGCACTCACACAAGCATGCCAGCGTGTTGGTGCCGTTGATGTTCATGGCGCAGCTCCCGCAGATGCCCTCTCTGCAGCTTCGGCGGAAGGTCAGGGTGGGGTCCAGCTCGTTCTTGATCCTGACGAGGGCGTCGAGCACCATGGGGCCGGTCTTGTTCAGGTCCAGGCTGTAGGTTTGCATGCGCGGCTTCTCTGTCGGCTGGCTTGGGTCCCAGCGGTAGATCTGGAAGGACTTGAGCTTGGCGTCCTGCGAGGGGGCCGGCTCCGACACGGACGCCATGGTGCGCAAGCTCGCGGGCCTGAGGGCGGCGAGGATGGGGCGCGTCGTGGTGGCTGCCCCGAGCAGCCGGGAAGAGGTGGAGCGGAGAGATGCCATCGTGGGCGAGCCTGGTACTCGGTTGGCGATCGCGGGTTTGCTGCCAGGGAGGCTCAGGGGGAGGGGAGGGAGAAATGCGACGAGGGAAAGACGAAGGATAAGGCGCGGAGGGGTCGAGGTCAATTGCCGAGACCAGTTGCTCGACAGGAGGACGGCGGCGACAAGCGATCCGGGAGTGGCTAATGCTGGTAGGGGATGGATGGCCCGGAGGTCGATCGATCAAATGCTACACGGCGCTGTGCGTGGTCGCCGTCATAACTTTTGCCCTTCGGAACACCTCGGTTATCAATTCGCCCCCAGCTCCGGGCTGCTCGTGCGGGCCCGATCGATCCCAGCCAGCAAGGCCAGCCAATAGCGATCGAGGTGTTTTCAAGCAGGACGACCGACAGGGCTGTCACGTGACCAAGACTAACACAGGTTGCGAAACCAGATGCAAGTGGCCCGGGCCCGAGATTTACGACCGCGTAGGTATCTGCTTGCTCATACCCGAGGGCCTAGGCTTAATGACTAGTTTAGGTAGGGAAATCCAGGTGACTGGGCGAGAGGCGAAAGAGTAGCGACAGTTTTGTGTGCAGTGTAGCCAGGTGGGAACATCCCTTCGTCAGCGTGACCCCTCACCTCTACGCTTGCTCCCCGACGCGCAGATCCCATGGCCTGAAAAGACCTGCTTCGTACCTACATACATACTGCATCGGGCAGGAACATGCTGGCGCGTACCCCTGAATTTACCTAGGAACGATCGTGCTACTATATCCTGTCTTTGGGCGCACAGCAACTTTGTCGCCACATCGTGAATCCGGCCGATAGCGTGTGTGTGAATCATGTGACAGCGGCGAAAGACCATGGGCAACGCACAGACCACTCTATGCGGGCTGCTCGATCGATTCTGAAGATGTGGTCCCCAGCGGGCGCACGCCTGGCCGGCAACTCGGCTAATCACGAATCCTGTGATTGGCTCCGTTTCTCCTACACTTGAAGTCGAGCTCCCGTCTTCTGCCAGAGCCACCCCCGAAAAAGCTCAGGATACTGACGCAACACACCCGGGCGGCCCTTCACCCTCCCAGAACAGGCCAACCCCTTAGAGAATCTCCCCTCTTCCGTCGCCGACCCGTCCGGTTTTTGCTTCGCTTGGCCCGGCGCTGTCCATCACGCTGCGGGCGCGTGGAGAGCTGTCACAAT
The DNA here is from genome assembly GCA_003049435.1 of Nakataea oryzae. Lineage (NCBI taxonomy): Eukaryota > Fungi > Ascomycota > Sordariomycetes > Magnaporthales > Magnaporthaceae > Nakataea > Nakataea oryzae. Next base: position 165,548 of record PYSQ01000009.1, on the reverse strand, counting down.
GGCGTCCCAAATGGCTTGGAGAAGATTAGCTGCCCAGACGGTCTGCCGCGCACCCTCGAGGAGTCCGATCCAGATCCAGACGCGGGCCTTTTCTGCGACGCGCTCGGCAGGTATGGTCTGCCCGAAACCCCTCGCCAGCCTGCGCCTGCTTTGCGGCTAACATCAATGCGCCAACAGCTCGCATTCTCGGTACCGGCCCGCTTCGGGCGAAGGAGGCGTCCAAGCACGTCAGCACCAAGTACCCCGTTATTGTACGTTTTTTTTCCCAGTAGAGACTTTCCAGGTTGGACGGGGGGCAGATGCCAGCGGAGAGGGCAAGGCGGGGGTTCCATCTGGGGCCCGCGGCTCCAATGGCCCTGCAGCTTCCCGACCGAGGCGTGAGATGGCAGGGCCGCCCGGTGATGGGCAGGACACCTCCCCCACAGGGCCCGGAAAGCGCATAGTCTAACGTGCAAACCGCTACAGGACCACGAGTACGATGCGATCGTCGTCGGAGCCGGCGGAGCCGGTCTGCGCGCCGCGTTCGGCCTCGCCGAGGCCGGCTTCAACACAGCCTGCATATCGAAGCTCTTCCCGACCCGATCCCACACCGTGGCTGCGCAGGGCGGCATCAATGCCGCGCTGGGCAACATGCACGAGGACGACTGGAGATGGCACATGTACGACACCGTCAAGGGCTCCGACTGGCTCGGAGACCAGGACGCCATTCACTACATGACCCGTGAGGCTCCCGCGTCCATCATCGAGCTCGAGAACTACGGCTGCCCCTTCTCGCGTACCGAGGACGGCAAGATGTAAGTTTGCCGCTGAGCTGCCCCTCCATATGCTGCCAACAGGCAAGCCACGACCTTGACTGCGGCCGAGGCGCTAACATCCGCACAGCTACCAGCGCGCCTTTGGTGGCCAGTCGCAGAAGTACGGCAAGGGAGGCCAGGCGTACCGTTGCTGCGCCGCCGCCGACCGGACGGGCCACGCACTGCTGCACACGCTTTACGGCCAGTCGCTTCGCCACAACACCAACTACTTCATCGAGTACTTCGCCATGGACCTGCTGATGGAGGACGGCGAGTGCCGCGGTGTGATTGCCTACAACCAGGAGGACGGCACCCTGCACCGCTTCTTCGCCAAGAACACCGTTCTGGCCACGGGCGGCTACGGGCGTGCCTACTTCAGCTGCACGTCGGCGCACACGTGCACGGGTGACGGCATGGCCATGGTTGCCCGCGCGGGTCTGCCCAATCAGGATCTCGAGTTCGTGCAGTTCCACCCGACGGGCATCTACGGCGCCGGCTGCCTCATTACTGAGGGCTCGCGTGGTGAGGGTGGTTACCTGCTCAACTCGGAGGGTGAGCGCTTCATGGAGCGCTACGCCCCCACTGCCAAGGACCTGGCGTCTCGTGACGTCGTCTCGCGGTCCATGACCATGGAGATCCGCGAGGGCCGTGGTGTCGGGCCTGAGAAGGACCACATCTACCTGCAGCTCAGCCACCTGCCCGCCGAGGTCCTGGCCGAGCGTCTGCCCGGCATCTCGGAGACCGCCGCCATCTTCTCGGGCGTCGACGTGACCAAGCAGCCCATCCCCGTGCTGCCGACGGTGCACTACAACATGGGTGGCATCCCGACCCGCTACACGGGAGAGGTTATCACTGTGGACGAGCAGGGCAAGGACAAGGTTGTCCCCGGCCTGTTCGCCTGCGGTGAGGCTGCTTGCGTGTCTGTCCACGGTGCCAACCGCCTGGGTGCCAACTCGCTGCTGGACCTGGTCGTCTTCGGCCGCGCCGTCTCGCACACCATCCGCGACAACTTCACGCCCGGCGCCAAGCACAAGCCCGTGTCGGCCGACGTGGGCGCCGACTCGATCGAGGTGATGGACAAGATCCGCACCTCGGACGGCCCCAAGAGCACCGCCGAGATCAGGCTAGCCATGCAGAAGGCCATGCAGACCGACGTCAGCGTGTTCCGCACGCAGGAGTCTCTGGACGAGGGTGTCCGCAAGGTGAACGAGGTCGACCAGACTTTCAGCCAGGTTGGCATCAAGGACCGGACCATGATCTGGAACTCGGACCTGGTCGAGACCCTGGAGCTGAGGAACCTCCTGACTTGCGCGTATGTTTTGGCCCTCGAGACCCCCCCTAACACGCTATCGCGTGGTGTTGACAAGCTAACATGTGTTTTCTTTTGATGAACAGTACCCAAACCGCCACCTCGGCCGCCGCCAGGAAGGAGTCCCGTGGCGCACACGCGCGCGAGGACTTCCCGGACCGTGACGACGACAACTGGATGAAGCACACCCTGAGCTACCAGAAGAAGCCCCACGGCAAGGTTGAGCTCTCATACCGTGGCGTCATCGGCCACACCCTGGACGAGAATGAGTGCAAGGCCGTGCCGCCGTTCAAGCGTGTATACTAAAACAGGGGTTCCAGATGGGATGGCGGTAGACACTTGTAACTAATAAAAAATCTATCGGTTCGCATTTATCATGATGCTTGTGTGTGAGTTGTTGTGGTTTGCTCATTCCGGGGCCGGCGTGCAGGTGCATGTGGGAGAGTGTGTTTGCTCTCTTGGACTGGATCTAGAAACGGAACGTTGGTGAATGCATTTTGATGTGTACTTCGACTTCTGCATGTGCCTGCCTGCAACTTGACTGCTTTTGTGCCTCTGCCGAGTCTTGCTACCCAGCACCAGCCATCATTCATTCTCCTGCTGAGACCTGCTGACATGTCATCTCCCGGCTCACGAGACGATCCGCAAGGGGCGCTCAGCCCCTGATTCGTTTGGAGCCTCGACGATGATGTAGAGTGGGGCCAGCCGCAGGCAACGGCAACATCAAATAACCCCTCCCCCGCCACCCAGCCTAGCAACCAACACACTAACCGTGTTTTGCGTGGGCTGCGTGTTCATGTTTTTTTATGCGCCCCGACCAATCTCGAACTGTTCAGCCCTTCTCCCCAAAATTTATACTTTCTTTTTTTTTTCTCTTCTCCTGAGCTTCAGCCCACTTAATCTTCACCAGTCGCTGCGCCGAGCATCACGACCCCTCCTTACCTATACATAGCGTTTCTGTCGCTGCTCGTGCGAATATCTACAGTGCCTGGCCCAGCATGGCGACCGCAAGCAAGGTGTTCTCCCTCGAGGGGAAGGCCCTGAAGCTGGACACGGCTGAGGACCTCGATGCCCACATTGCCGCGCTCATCTCTATGGACAATGTCGAGGAGGTCAGGTTCCTGGGCAACACTCTGGGCATCGGCGCCTGCAAGCGCCTGGGCGAGGTCCTGTCCACCAAGAAGAGCCTCCAGGTAAGCTCCCTTCCCCCCACCAGCGCGTGGTGCTCCGCTGTCGCCTGGCCCTCGAGACTGACCTGTGCGCCGTGTTGGGCCTTGATCGCAGACGGCCAACTTTGCCGACATCTTCACCGGCCGCCTCCTTAACGAGATCCCCGAGGCACTCTCGCATCTCCTGACGCAGATCACGAACCTGCCCAGCCTGCGGACCATAAACCTCAACGACAACGCCTTCGGTATCAACACGTACGCTCCTGTCGCCACCTTCCTCTCGTCGCACGTGCCGCTGCAGCACCTGTACCTCAACAACAACGGCCTGGGCCCCGAGGCGGGCATGCTGATCGCCGATGCGCTTTCGGACCTGCACGCCAAGAAGGAGGCGGCGCGCAAAGCGGGCCAGGCCGACGTGCCGGACCTCGAGACGGTCATCTGCGGGCGCAACCGGCTGGAGAACGGCAGCATGCGGGCGTGGGCGAGGACGTTTAGCCTGCACAACCGCGTGCGGGAGATCAAGATGGTGCAGAACGGAATCCGCCAGGAGGGGATAGTGCACCTGATCACGGACGGCCTCCGCCACACGTCGCAGATCCGGGTGCTGGACCTGCAGGACAACACCTTCACGGGGACGGGCGCGACGGCGCTGGCTAAGGTGGCACCGAGCTGGACCGAGATCGTGGAGTTGGGCCTAAACGACTCGCTCCTCGGCAACAAGGGCGCCAAGGCGCTGGCCAAGGCGCTGGCCAAGGGCAAGAACCCCAAGCTTGAGGTCCTGCGGCTGCAGTTCAACGAGATCAACTCCAAGGGCGTGCAGACCTTTGCCGACGCGGCCAAGGGCTCGCTCCCGCTGCTCCGAAAGCTGGAGATCAACGGCAACCGGCTGTCGGAAGAGGACGCCGTGATCGCCACGCTGAACTCACTGCTGGAGGAGCGCAAGGACAAGCTCGCGGGCGACGATGCGGGCGAGGACGACTGGGGCCTGGACAGCCTGAGCGACCTCGAGTCGGAGTCGGAGGGCGAGGACGAGGAGTCGGACGAGGAGGAAGAGGAGATCCCGAAGGAGGTGCTTGCCGAGAAGCTGATCAAGGACGAGCAGGAGGCGCTGGAGGAGCCCGTGATCCCGACCAAGGACAAGGAGGTCGACGCGCTGGCCAAGAAGCTTGAGAAGACTGGAATTTAGATGGGAACAGCAATAGAAGCGAAAGGCTGCATTAATTCTCTCCTTCTTTTACCTGCGCATTTTTTTCTTGTATACCTAGGCGTGCCGATTTATACCCGTCCTTTTGTAGCAAGAACTCGCCCTGTCTTGACTAGTTTGTTTCTTTGGATGCCCGTCTCTGCCCTGGCAGCGTGACCATGTGCATGCGCTATGCACCACACGACAGTAAGTCGGCTGGTTCCGAAGGTCTCGATATATTAACAACATAGAATATACCCTGCCTCTCGAGGTGACTCGCGTCTGTGATGATCGTGAAGGCTACTACAATCTTCAAAACAAGACAAGAAAACATCACTTGGTTCCCGCGCCAAAGAGGGCCTCCTGAGTGTCGTACTTGTACTCGAGGTCGAAATGCCAGTAATTCGACGCATCGGTCTTGGAGATGGCCCAAGCCTCGTCGAGAGCGTCTACGACCTCCTTGGGGAGGGGACCCTTCTCGAGGTGGTCGAGGTTATCCCTGAGCTGCTCGACGCTCGAGACGCCAACGATGACGCCGTCGCCGCCGCCGCCTTTGACCCGCAGCCCCGAGTGGTGCACCAACCACCGAAGCGCCGTCTCGACCATGCCGAGCCCGGCCCTTTCCACGGCCGCCTCGACCGTCTGCAGCGCGCGGAACGTGCCCTCGCGGAAGTAGCGCTGGCGGTAATGCGCGCCCGTGCCGCCGCGGTCCGAGAAGCGGCCCTCGCCCGGCACGGTGTCCCGGGACCTGATGCCGCCCGACAGCAGGCCGCCCGCGAGCGGGTTGTAGGCGACAAAGGCCAGCCCGTAGCGCCGCAGCGCCGGCAGCAGCTCGGGCTCGACGCCGCGCGCGACCGCGTTGTAGAGGCCCTGGTACACCGTCGGCCGGACCCAGCCGTTGCGCCCGCAGGCCGCGACCACCTCGGCCACCTCGAAGGCGGCGAAGTTGCTGAGGCCGAGCTGGCGGAACTTGCCCTGCTTGTGGAGCCCGTCGAGGGCCTCGAGGGTTTCGGAGAAGGGGGTCGCGCGGTCCTGCAGCAAAAAGAAAGAGAAAGGAGAAGAAAAAGTTTGGATGGGTCAGTCTCTGACGATCAAGGAACGGCTGGTGGCTGCTTTAGGCGCAAGAGCTGGTCCGGAAGCGCATACCGGCGCGTGAATGTATATAATCTGGTATTTACAAGGTCAGCACCCCCTCTTCGACGGTTTGCCCTGTCGGCGCTCCAGCTTACATCGACGCAATCCGTCCCCAGCTCCTTCAGGCTCGTCTTGACCGACTCGACGACCTTGGCCGCGGCGTGGGCGCCGGGCTGCATGGGATACATGATCTTTGTGGCAAGCGTGAGCCCCCTATCCTTCCACTTGGCCTCGCGGGTAAAAGCCTCTTGCTGCCCGCCAATATAGACACGCGCCGTGTCCACCTCGGAGTAGCCGCGGCTTTGGAGGACATCAAGGGCCTTGTTGAACGTGTCCAGATCGGTGATGCGGGCGCCGTAGGATTCGCTGGGCCCAAAGTTCATCAGGCCCAGGATGATGCGGTCTTTTGGGGCTGAAGCGGCGGGAGACATGATGCCGACGGGGTTATCGGTCGGGGTTTATGGGGACCAAACGTGAAGGGCTAAAGAGAGAGGTCTGGGAAGAGAAGATGCAGGTTTGCCGGGAAGGTGTCCAGACATGTAGTGATGACATGATATAAGTAATCCAGTCGCTGTGTCGTTGGCGCGAGACTGAGATCTGCACGCGTCTAGGAAGGTGTCCAGGGATATATGAGCTAGCGAGGGAATCCCAAACTTGTAGAGTCAGGGCCCCTCGCCTGGTGCAAAGCTGAAACATACGAGTCGTGACATGGATCTTGAGGATGAAGGGGAAGCTTTCACCAAGGTACCTCAAGGTCGGCTTCGGGTCGCAGGTTGTGTGTAGTTTTATCCGATCTCGGTGTCCCCACGTTTGGACCAAGACGGGGTGACCAATATTTATAAAAGAATACGTGCCCACGCCGGCGAGGTCGATCAAGTCTGCCGCCTACAAACGCCTGTTACTTATACCTCGATAGACACCCGCCCAATCACGTTGCTGCTACTAAGAATCAACGCATCTGGATTATGTCCTCCTCGTATGGATACTACACGCGGCTGGTGGCAGCCTTCGAGGCCGACACGGGCCTCCTCCAGCGCGTGAGCCTGACGCACTCCACTATCGGCATGATCCAGTACGTCTACTACATCTACCTCACCCACGCCGACGGCAGAGGCCCGCTGCCGCTGTGGATCCACCTCTTCCACCTCGCGCACGACTCCATCTGGGCCTACATCCTGGCTCAGGAGGCGCCCAAGTACAACAACCACCCTTACTTCACCTCCATGTCCAAGGGGCTCACCGTGTGGAGCCTGCTCGAGGTCTACTGCATCTACCGTGCCGTTGTCTACGAGCGCGAGGGCATGTTTAGCGACGACGCCGACGACGCCGGGAAGAAGGGCAACGCCGCCAAGAGTGGCAGCAAGCTCAGCGTCAAGAGGCTCGCCCTCGTCCACAGCCTTCTCCTGCTCTTCACCTTCTACTGCTTCGTCCTCACCGTCAACTACATGGTGGGCCCGGAGTCGTTTCCGCACTGGACGCTGCTGGCCAAGGTCCTGGCCTGCGTCGGCCCGGGCGGCCTGTGGCTGGAGCGGGGCTCGCGGAGGGGCGCCCGGATGAGCCTGGCCGTCCTGTCCGTGGTGGACGCCGTGACGTGCTTCTCGCCCTACTCACGGTGGGTGCTTGTGTGGCCCGAGGTGTTTGACAACCCGGTCTACTACCTCACGGGCGTCTGCTGCACGCTGGTTGCCCTGTTCAACGTGTATGTCTTGTCCCAGCTGCCCTATGTGTGACGGATGGGAGGGTCGTGGTTGTAGTCGGGGTGTGTGTGAAGAGTGTCCAGGGGACACGGTTGTTTGTATGGCTGGATAACAGGAGATACTTGCTCGTACGTAAGAGGGTATGATTTAGACTTTCGCATGTGCATCTATGTGTGTCATTCTTTGCAGACCTTCTAGGCTGCCGGTCGATGCCTGCCCATCACCTATCTTCTCTTACCTGGACCTGCCCACTGGCCTTGGCTCAAGTAAAGAGCCCATCCGGCCACGCGCCACCCCAAAGCTCACCTGTCTATCTAACAGCAGGCTTCAAGTCCAGCCACAGCGGGCCCTTCTCCCACAGATGCCACAGGTTCTGCCTGCCGATCCAGTCCCCCTCGGTCCTGCTGCTGATGTCGTACTGCCACAGCAGCCTCGCGATGACGAGCTTGATCTCAAAGTAGGCCAGGTTCCGGGCGATGCAGGCGCGCGGCCCGACCGAGAAGGGCTGCGAGGCGTCACGCTGGTCACTCGCGAACTCGGCGGCGCCCAGCCAACGCTCGGGGGCGAAGTCGTCCGGGCGGGCAAAGTTGAGCGGGCTCCGGGCGACGGCGTACTTTGGCACGCTCACCACGACGCCGGCCGGCAGCGGGTCGCCGCACACGACGGCCCCGCCGGGGGGCACGATGCGGTAGTGCGGCTGGGGCAGGGGCGGGTACACGCGCAGGGCCTCCTCGACGCAGGCGAGCAGGTACCTGCAGCCGTTGACGCCCGTCGGCGTGATCTGGTCCGGGTGGGAAAAGGCGGCGCGCACCTCGGCCGTGAGCCTGGCGAGCGCGCGCGGGTTCTGCGTCAGGAGCCAGGTGAGACCTGCGTCTCGGTGCGAGTGGTTAGAGAGAGGACGGATCAAAGGGCCGCCGCGCGTGTTGGGTGTGTTTGTTTTCTTTTTCTTTTTTTTTTTTTTTTTTTTTTTTTTTTTTTTTTTTTTTTTTTTTTTTTTTTTTTTTTTTTTTTTTTTTTTTTTTTTTTTTTTTTTTTTTTTTTTTTTTTTTTTTTTTTTTTTTTTTTTTTTTTTTTTTTTTTTTTTTTTTTTTTTTTTTTTTTTTTTTTTTTTTTTTTTTTTTTTTTTTTTTTTTTTTTTTTTTTTTTTTTTTTTTTTTTTTTTTTTTTTTTTTTTTTTTTTTTTTTTTTTTTTTTTTTTTTTTTTTTTTTTTTTTTTTTTTTTTTTTTTTTTTTTTTTTTTTTTTTTTTTTTTTTTTTTTTTTTTTTTTTTTTTTTTTTTTTTTTTTTTTTTTTTTTTTTTTTTTTTTTTTTTTTTTTTTTTTTTTTTTTTTTTTTTTTTTTTTTTTTTTTTTTTTTTTTTTTTTTTTTTTTTTTTTTTTTTTTTTTTTTTTTTTTTTTTTTTTTTTTTTTTTTTTTTTTTTTTTTTTTTTTTTTTTTTTTTTTTTTTTTTTTTTTTTTTTTTTTTTTTTTTTTTTTTTTTTTTTTTTTTTTTTTTTTTTTTTTTTTTTTTTTACCTACCGGCTAGTCCCGTCGCCGTGGTTTCACTGCCAGCTCCGATGAGGAGGGTCGTGTTGCCTTCCAGCTGGTTGAAGGACATCTTTCCCGTGTTGTAAGCCTCGACCATCTTTGCGGTGAAGTCTGGGATGTTTGGCTGTATGGAAAGCCGGTGCTTGATTTTTTCCTGCACATCCCGTCTCGTCAGTAGAGAAAAAAGCACTGTTCAGGGCCGGAAACTGGAAACCTACGGCCTGCAGAGCACCGGCTCGTTCTCTGTCCGCTCTCAACTTGGAGGGGATCAGGCACAGCGCAATCGGGATGCGCAGGAGGCGAGGAAAAGGGAGCAGGACCTGACCATAGATCAAGAGCTTGCCAAAGGAAATGAACAGCTTGACCCAGTCGTGAAGAGACGATGTTCTGAGACAGTCAAAGGATTCCCCAAATGCTAGAGAGCTGTCAGACCGGCCACTGGCCAAAGGGCACCAGAGGCTGTGCACTCACTGAGAAAGCCGATAAAGTCAAAGGTCAGGAACTAGATGACAAAGTCAGCGTCTCTTGGACCATGCCAGCCAGAACCGCGACGCGCAACAGCTCACATTGTACCAGTCCATGACATTGACAGGACGCGTACCCCCCTCGGAGTCGCGCTCGATGCCGTCAAACATGCGGTCGACGTAGGTCTTGAAGACGGCCTGCTGGGCCTTGAGGGCCTTTTCGGAGAAGCCGTGGGAGAAGAGCCTCCGGATGTAGCCGTGGTACTCCCTGTCGGCGTTGTGCAGGGTCGGCTCCTCAAAGACGGCCGAGGCAAAGGCCTGCTTGCTGAACTCGAGCTGGCCCGCCGTCTTGTGACCGTAGATCTCCTTCCACTGCGCGGCGTTGACATACGACAGCCCATTGGGCGTCGTCCTCACGACGGGGCCGTACTTTCTGTGCGCCTCGGAGATGTGCACGTGCGCCTTGCCGCTGAGGTACGACGAGATGAGCCAGAAGGGGGTGGCGGCCGCCAGGCGAGGCCCCGGGTACTTGGACAGCGGGTGGAAGTAGAGGTTGTAGACGCAGAGGGCGGCATAGTAGGCCAGGCTCTGTGCCGCGTCGTCGGGTCGTCAGTGTACTGCTTGGGTCCATCAATGGCGCACCCACGACGACTTACCGCTACGAGGGCAGCCGCTGGGAGGATCCACAGATGCTGAGGCCTGAGCAAGTCCTCTGGGCTGGTGAGAATGCTTGTTAGCCCCATGACTGTCGTGTCTGGGCGGATAAGATGATATGATGTTACTGAAGCAGGCGGTAGTGAGGTAGCGAGCCCGAAAAAATGTGAGTTTACCGTCTATTTGTCTCCCCTTTGCGACGCTAACCTAATTGGTGCTGTCTGCCCCAGAAGCCGCTACTCGTCACAGCGTGACAGCCATTTCCCAGCCCAAATCTACGTAAGCATACATCGTTTCAGGCTGTCGGAGCCTGGGGCGAGTCATCCGAGGGCTTTCAGACAGACCCTGGAGCAATCACGCCGCCGGATTGCAGGTGGTTGCCAAAAGCGGAAAAGATCTGACTCGAACTCGCCTGTCAGGGGTTTGCCAAGGCACCTGATCCCTTCCAGTGCGGGGAGAGTGTCGTGTCGCTCCCCCAAAGTGGCCTTGTATGTTTCAAAGTGGAGATGGCCTTATTTAACACTCAGCAGCCACATCGTGCTGCTCGAGGACGATGGTAGCGGGATCATGCCGACGGGTTTTCAGTTCTGAGAACGAGCCCATCCCTTAATGAAAAAAATAACATTTACAACCAATATCACCTCGAAAACACAGCACCAGCCCTTCCGCTCAGCCATGGCTCCCATAGACATGGCGGCTCAGATGGACCGCACCCTTCTCCCGCACCGCCTCGAGCAGCTCGCAGCGGCCGAGCCGGACCGGCTCTGGGTGTCGTATGCCGTCAGCCAAGACGTGGCCAGAGACGGGTTCCGGGACCTCACGCTGGCGCAGTACGCAAGGGCCGTGGACCGCATGTCGTGGCACATGGAGAAGGCGCTGGGCGGCAAGAGCACGACGTTTGAGACCTTCATGTACTTTGGGCTGCCCGACGTGCGGTACGGCATCATGCTGATAGCGGCCATCAAGACGGGCTACAAGGTCATGTTCTGCTCGCACTTCAACAGCACCTACTTCAACCAGAACCTCTGCGAGCGCACAGGGTGCGGCACCGTGCTTCACTCGGAGGGCGTCGGCTCCACCGTCGGCGCGCTGCTGCAGGCCTGCCCCTCGATGCGGGCGATTCAGGTGCCGGCCCTGGCCGAGCTCGTGGACCTGGGCGGGGGCGAGGCGGTGCCGCCCTACCCCTACGACAAGGCGTTTGACGAGGGTATCGACGAGCCCATGTTTGTGACGCACACGTCGGGCACCACGGGCCTACCCAAGCCCGTCGTCATGACGCAGCGGTCGCTCGCCATCGCTAGCGCCTGGACAAAGGTGCCGGACCTGGACGGCAAGCCGCCCGTGGCCAGGATCATGCAGCAGGGCCGCCGCTGCTTCCTGGGGTTCCCGCTCTTCCAGTTCTCGGGCGTGGCCATGGGCCTGTGGGAGGTGTTTTACCGCGGCAAGACGCTGGTGCTGCCGTGCGACACGCCCGGCTGGGCGCCGCCGGCCACGTTTGAGCAGATCTTTGAGCACGGCGACTTTGACTGCTTCGTCGGCATCCCCTACTACATGGAGCTGATGGCCAAGTCGCCGCGCATGCTCGACATCGTCGCGCGGCGGCTCAAGTACATCCTATACGGCGGCGCGGCCCTCAACCCGGGCACGGGCGACCGGCTGGCGGCGCTGTGCGTCTTCTTCAGCTGCTTCGGCTCGACCGAGAGCGGCGTGGCCTTTACGCACCTCATCGACCCCGAGGACTGGGCCTGGTTCTGCTTCAACGAGGAGCAGAGCGGGATCCGGTGGGAGCCGCAGGACATCCACGGCGTCGACGGCGTGCACGAGCTGACGTACGTCAAGAACGCCCTCGTGGCCGGGTCGCAGCCCATCTTCTGGCACACGGACCGTGGCGACACGGTCCGCACCGACGACCTGTTCGTCAAGCACCCGACCAAGGAGCACCTGTGGCGCTACTACGCGCGTAAGGACGACATGGTGGTGACAAAGTACGGCTGGAACATCAACCCGGTCATCGTGGAGGGCGAGATCGGGCGGCACCCGGCCGTCAAGAGTGTCGTGGTGGGCGGCGCCGGCCGGGAGAGCATCTTTGCCATCGTGGAGCTGGCCGGGGGCGGCGGCGAGGAGTCGCTCGACGGCGTGTGGGCGTCCATCGGGGCCGCGGCCAACGCCAAGCTGGACAAGATCGCCCAGCTGGCCAGGGAGCGCATCATCCTGGCCGACGGCAAGGACAAGCCCATCCCGCTGACGCCCAAGGGCAACGTGCTGCGGGCCCAGGCCCTGAAACTGTATGCGTCCGAGATTGACGACATGTACGCGCGAGCGGGCGGGGCCTGAAGCGTGTCAGTCTCTGTCAGGGCCGGAGGCAGCCCTGACCCATGGCTTCACGGAGACATGGGCTGGGATCCCTGGACGACGGGTTGGGCGGTGTAGAGTACTGAGCCGGGAACGTGTTGGATAGCAGAGACGCATTAGCGAGTTAAGGCGGGAACGTTGAACACAACGCTAGGATAGCATCTATCGACTCTATGACGTGTCTTGCAGGCGATGCCCAGCGCATGGGGATCGGCTGGTTCCGACTATAAACAAACCGGTGTGAAGGTTGTGGGGCACTCTTGGCAAGCTACTTTTCTAAACAAGCATCAACCTTGTCATTGAAAAGCTAGGCACATCGCTCCACGGTCTCCAGTCGAGACAGGGGCTGCCCATGCCGGCGGGTCCAGCCGACCCGTCTATGAAATCAAGACAACAGCCGGACAGGCTTGTAAGACGCACGCACAATGGCCACACATGAGGGTCACTCTGTTGATAGCTGTCTGCGTAGCTACCTGAGCACAAGTCTAGAGGGATGCACCTTGGCAAGCGCCAAACTCGCCATGACAACAAGGGATTTCGTCACCATGAAAACTTTGTATCCAACCAACGCAGCATCCATGCTTCAAAAAAATCCATCCAAGAGGCCGTCAACCTAAATCTGGCGGGGCTTGAGCTTGACCATCAGCGGCGGCTTCTCCCACAGACCAAATACCGGCTGCTTGTTCCAGCCCGCGCTCTCGGGCGCCAGCTCGGCGTCAAAGTTCCACAGCATCTTGATGATGGTCGTGCGGATCTCGGCCCAGGCGAGGCTGGTCGCGCGTCAGTCGTAGTAGCTACCAGAAGCCGCCGTCTCTGAGATGCAGGGAGAGGGGGGCGCGACTCACTTTTGGCCGATGCAGTTCCGCGGCCCGACCGCAAAGGGCTGCACCGCGCGCCGACGATCGGCCTCGAACCGCGGGCCCGCCTCGGGCAGCCAGCGCTCTGGCACGAATGACTCGGGGTCCACAAAGTTTGTGCTCGAGTGGCCGGCGGCGTACTGAGTCACGGCGACGGCGGTCTGGACACGCGTGGGCCTTTTGTCAGTCGTGGGAGGGAGCAGGGATCAGGGATCAGGGAGCAGGGAGCAGGGAGCAGGGTGCATGGGTTGCGCTTGGGAGCCGACGACATTAATCAGGAAAACCCCAGCACTTACCCCTTCGGGCAAGAAGTGGCCGCAGACCTGGCCGCCGCCCTCGGGCACCTTGCGCGGCGGGCCGACGGGGATGGGCGGGTACAGCCTAAACGTCTCCTGGATGACGGCGGTCAGGTACGGCAGCTGCTGCACCGTGGTGAAGGTGACGTCCTCGAGCTTGGCGAAGCGGCCGCGGATCTCGGCCACCAGTCGCCGGTGCACCTCGGGGTGGCTCAGGATGAAGAAGGTGCAGCCCGAGAGCAGGGTCGACGTGGTCTCGCTGCCGGCAAAGACGAACAGGTCGGCGTTGGCGTCGAGCTCCTTGCGCGAGAGGCCGGGGCCCGTCTTTTCGCCGCCCATGATGCACGACATGAAGTCGGGCCTGTCGCTGCCGGACTCGAGGCGCTCCGTGACGCGCGCGACGCTGTACCGGAGGCGCTTGATGCGGTCGCGCACCAGCGCCGGCTTGAGCGCCACCACGACGGCGATAACGAGGTACTTTATGGCGGGCAGGTAGTCGGCGTTGTTGGCAAAGATGCCGGCCTTTGTGCTCGAGAAGATGGTCGACACCCACGGGTGGTACTTGCTCGTCGCCAGGCAGAAGAAGGGCTTGCCGAACGTCAGGTCGCCGATGATGTCAAAGGCGCAGTAGTTGTACCACTTGACCATGTCGGCCACGGCGTAGGCCTCGCCCCCGTCGCCCTCGTGCCGGGCCACCATGCCCCGCAGCTTCTGCACCATGTAGTCGATGTAGGACGTGATGATGGTCTCCTGCTCGCGCAGCGTCTTCTCCGAGAAGGCGTGCGAGAGCAGCTTGCGCTGGCGCCCGTGGTTGGCGTGGCTCGCCGTGAGTATGTCGCGCACCCCGTCGGGCGGCATCGGGTAGAAGCGCAGGTCCTTGGGGAACTCCTTGCCGCCCTGCGTCTTGAAGCCAAAGATGTCCTTCCACGCGTCCGGGTCGATGAACTGCACCTCGTCCGGCGCGATCCGGAACACCTCGCCGTACTGGTCGTGGAGCTGTTTGACCCGGAAGGGCAGCTGGCCCGAGCAGACCCAGTAGATGTACGGGAGGCGCGAGAACCGGCAGTATACGGGGCCCGGGATCCCGGCCAGGGGGTCGCTGCAGAGTTGCCAGAGCGCCGAAAGAACCCATAGTATGATCTGAAGGCTGTGTGGTCAGCGGCGGTCACGTCCAAGGGCCTCGCGGCGTCCGAGAGTCTCTACCTACAGGCGCGATGATGCCGTAAACGAGGAGGGTTGTCCATGATGCTCCTACTAGGAGGCCAGCGGGGGATTGCAGCCCCATCTTCTGAGCCAGAGTTTGCACGTGAAAAAGCGGAATTAAAAACGGTTATTAAGGGTCTGGATCAACAGACGAACGCATACGTTTACCAGCCAGCATCCCTAGACGGTGACAAAGACAGCAGTATAAGTAGGCTGTACCAAAGCCCTGGGGCCCACTACAGCCTGCCGCGTGACCCGGCAAGCCATCTTGGGCCACGGACAAAGGCGAACCAGCACATTGTCTTGGTCCCTGAATCAAGCACACTTGAGACTGTGGATTCTTCAGGGAACGGCGACAGAGGGGTCCGTCTCAATGGAAGCCCCCACTCATCCTGAGACCCTGACACTCCGCAGCCTGTCTTTAAATAGCTGCACGTGGGAAAGAGACTAAATTGCCGTATTTGGATAAATTTCTGTAGCATCAAGCGCGCTAGGCGAGTGGTAACGTTTTCTTTACCCCGCCGGCTGCCTGGTAAATGAAACTGATACCTCGCATACGCCACTACTATCTGTTGGGGTCTGAAAGGTTTAAAATCGCGGGCCAGCAGGGAATCCTGTGGAGAACACCAGGGGCACCCCTTGCATGTATTTCTACAGCCAATTTGGCTGGATCGGTACAAGGCAGCTATGCACCCCTCTGGCAGGAAAAAATCTCGTACTTTTGGCCGAATTCCATTTTTCTTTCCACTATAACAACAGCACGCAAATACGCACGCAAATACGCACGCTTATAATACTGGTATGGTTAATTAAAGGCTTTAATAATAAAAGCGGACAAACCGGTATTAGGCTAAATAACGTGCTAAGCTATAAAAAACCAACTTAAAGCGTTAGTATTATTGTAAATACCAGTTTAAATGCGTTTATCTAAAGCGTGAAAACCAAAAGATCTTGAGAGGAAAGCGCAAGTGGGAAAACGGGTTTACCCTGAAAACGCGTGATATTCAGATCGCGACATGCTTGGATGTATTTTCACAGCGGAATTTGCAGTAAAAATACATTTTAGTGCGTACCCTTGTAAGGTGAAGATTTTCCCTGTTTGATTACCCCGGCTAACCCCTGCTGGACCCGCGATTTTTAACCTTTCAGACCCCAACAGATAGTAGACAAGGCTGGTAGGGATCCCTAGCCTGCCGATTAACTATCGCAACGGTATATGGACCCAATATAGCCGACGCTTTGACTGCCAAAGTGTCCAATGTAACAAAACTCGCGACGGCAGTAAGAGATTACCGAATACTCTGACTCGGCACCTGCGTGGCCAACGTGCCATTGTTTGAAAAGGACTAGGGGAGTAGACGAGTCGTGGCGATGGTGTTTTCTTCTAGCAGGAAGGGGTCAGCATGCTTCGGCAAAGGCCCACGGGCTCCTGGGGGTCTAGATCTAGGGACCAGGAGACGCACCGCAAATCCATTCCTTCGGCACCATGCAACGCACTGCCAGACGCTGAATAGGTACAGATTGGGTGGAATCATGTGCCTGGACAAGGCAAAGAGAAGCGAACTTCCGAAAAGGGCAGAAAAAGAAGGGAGAACCCCGTCTCACCCAAGAACGATAGGACAAAACGGTCACCAGCTTGGGCCAATATTGAAACATGACGCTACGTGACTTTGACTGTCAGGAGACAGTATTCTGGTCTAATCTATGCAGCGGAATAAAGGAAAAGTAGAATATCTAGTCTAAAATCATGTGCCAGCACATGCGAAGCAAGATCCCAGAATGAAGCCCGTCACACCTTGAGAGATAGACGCCGCGTCTTGCGAATGACGTTTCCCTCATCACCAAAGTACCGCCCGGTGGTGAAGCTGATGTGCCAGCACAAGGGTCCGTGTCAGTCTCAAGGCTCTGCCAAAAGTATCCATGGGACGAGCAGGTTTACTAACCTCCAGTTCAGACTGCCGACACACGAGTCCAGGCATCCCTGAAGATAGCGCTGCAGGGGTCTGTCTATTTCCTCGCCCCAGATCGGCATGTCGATCTGCGCCAGGTGCCATCGCCGAATGGCCATGAGGATGAGATTACCAGCCTGGTCAAAGGCCTCCTGAGTCGTCAGGCCCTGGCGGCGGAGGATGTGGATGATGTTGTGTGTGCCGTTGGTGGCCAGCTCCTTTCGATACGACAGGACGTCGTTTTGGCTGGTGAATGGTCAGATCTGCCCTGCACAGCCAATCCTGCCTCTCTTGCTCCCTCTAGACTTACAGTGACACGAGATCGATCGACGCCATTACGCACTGCTGGACGGCCGGGTGGGCCAGCACATGGTCTGGGATCTGTAGCTCGCAGGCATATCTGGACATTCGGGTCAGCTTCTGGTGAACATACAGGAGAAAAAATGCAAGTCAAGGGGAGCCTACTCCAGGAGGGCATGGCAAGGTCGCAGCCCCACCGACCTCCGCCGTGAGTTGAGGTACTGTTCAACATCGAGGTCGGCACCCACGGAGCCGTCGTTCATCTGCTGCAAGACACCGCTGACATACTCCTCCAGGCACTTCTTGTACCGGGCTTGGAGAGCTACAATTCACGAGTTAGCTTTGCCGGTGGAGGATAAGAAAAGCTTGAGCGGGCGGCACCTTTGGAAGACCGCTGGACAAGGAGGGTAAAAAGGTCAGCTTGAGATCCTGCAAACGATCAAGAGGTTTGGGCCCAGTAAAACATACGTTGCGGAACCGCACCCACGTGCTGTGGAACAGAAACCGGAGAGGATGAAGCTCGCGGGATATCTCCTGGTCATGATCAGACATCAATGCCAGCGTGGCATCGGCCTCGGCCTGTGCGCCGACCGGGTCGTCACGCAGCTCGCCGTCGTCGAACACTTTTTTTGGCCACCGTTAGCTTACCCATCATCTGCGCTCAAGAAGTAGCGCGGTGAACTCACAGTCGTCAAAGAAAAACACCCAGGTCAGCCAGTCGACCATGACGCGGAGGCCCTCGGCATCGGCCTCTGGCATCCACATGGAGGCCAGGAGGCTGAAGTTGACTCGGCGGTGCTTTTTGAAGGATGCTGCATCCAAGTTCAGAAGCCTTTGGTTGGATAAGAAAAAAGGGGGCGTCAGTTTTCAGCCGCGTCATCTCATATCTCGGCCTACTTACTCCTTTGTAAAAATTTCGGATGCAGGCCTGACAACCTCGTACAGTGGGTTCAGACGAGGAGCCGGCGACATTATGGACACGAACAAGTCGGGCAAGATGACCGTGGTTGCAGCGTCATCTGCAGCATGGCCGTTTCCGCTGGCCTTAGACGAGATGTCCAGGCCATTGGCAGCATCATGCGCCGGAACAGGGACGAGGTTCTGGGGAGCTTCCATTGCAGTGTTGTAGCTTGCGTATAGAAAATAGGATGAGGGAAAGTGGCAGGACTAGTAGGGGGCGAAGTATAGGTGCTGTTGTTGATATTGCTGGTGATTAACGTAAAAGGAGCAGCCGTCTCGCAGCTGAAAGGTGTACCATACAGGAATTGAAGGTAGACAGATTGAAAAACACCAGGAACTTGGACATCTAGTATCGGACTTCAGAGCTGGGGCACGACGAAGCGTAAATAAAACAACAGCGGCCTGTGATATCTCTTCTCGGGTGCCTTCAGAGGGCGCCCATGTCATCACAAAGGCTACCTTATCAAGCGATGATACAGGTGGAAACAGGCCCCGCGAGGCCTCTTTTCCCAGACAGGCAGCTTGGGCCTCACATGGACATCGACAGGTGCCGTCATCAAATGCCTCGGTAGATGCCTAGAGGCATGGTCCCTGCGGCCGGTGACGGAGGCGAACTTACTGCCAGCATCAGGCCCTGAGCGTCGCCGAAAACCCACCCGGGTCTGCCTGTCATCTCATACCACAGTGCGCCCGCTGCAGTTCAATGCCATATTGACGCCACGCGGCCGCCTCGTCTCGCATCGCGCACGAGTCACCCGCTGGGCCCAGATCCTTGTCCTCCCCGCCCCTTCTTGAGGCGGCAGCGGTCGCGCACGGGCCACCCGCTCGGTTTAGATCCTTGTCCTTCCCGCCCTTTTTAAAGCGGCAGCGGCCGCGCACGGGTCACCCGCTAGGCCCAGATCCTTATCCTTCCCGTCCCTTTTTAAGGTGGCAGCAGTCGCGCACGGGTCACCCGCTAGGCCCAGATCCTTATCCTTCCCGTCCCTTTTTAAGGTGGCAGCAGTCGTGCACGGGTCACCCGCTAGGCCCAGATCCTTATCCTTCCCGCCCCTTTTTGAGGCGGTAGCGGTCGCGCACGAGTCACCCGCTGGGCTCCGTTCCGTCCCGACAGGTCTGGCAGCGTGGGCCGGAGGGGGGCTCGAGTCGGAAGGACGAGGCGTGTCTGACTCTGTCGGCGCTAAGAAGCTCTGCCGTTTTGCCGTTTTTGGGCAAAAACTTTATTGCAATTACCCTTTTAGCATTGGCGCTGTCGCATCCCACGCACATGGCAGACATGCCACCCCAGGTCCCCGGATCGTCGAAAGTCTTTCCAGCCAGGCGGGCCTGGTACTATCTGTTAGGGTCTGAAAGCTTAAAAATCGCGGGTCCAATAAGGGGTAGCGGGGTCATCTGGAACCATCAAGGGTAACCCCCTGTATGTATTTCTACAGCTAATTTAGCTACATCAATAAATGGCACCTATTATTACGGGCTAAGCCGCAAGCCGTCTGCTGGAAGGTACCGAAATGGAGTTATTTAGGTGCTTGCCAGGAAAGGCTCGCCAGTATATCTAGCTAAGGGAAATAGTAGGCTTATATACACTAGTTAGAACGGTAGGCCGCGGCTAGGTCTTATTGGTCTTTATTTGAAATTCAGCCATAAAAGGCGCAGCCCCTTACTATAAGGTCCGTATTTCCAGTTTAGAACTATAATATAGCCGCTTTTTCCGGGGCCGTTTCCGGGCTGGGCTATACCGCTTTCGGATTTTCGTTTTTGTTTTTTTTTAGTAATTTAATGCGGTAATCGTATTTACGGTTAGGGGGTACCGTATTAAGGTTTTTCCGTATCCGGTACGCTATTTTATCGGTATACGGTATTGTTAGTTTATCGGGGCGCTATATATATGCCGGGCATATACGTATTTTCCCTTTATTACGGACGTATTCCAATGCTTTCCTTTTTAAAACCACCGCATTTTTTAGGCTTTTTTTATACGCTTACCCGCTTTATATATTAGGCCTTAACCTTTTCCTTATAAACAAAATTTTCCTTTTTTTCCTGCTTTATTTTTTTCCTTTCCTAATATTACGCTTTTTCGTTTTTTCCGTTCCTTTTCCGCTACGCTAACGTTAATTTTTCCCATTTTACGCGCTTTTTACTTTAATATTTATTTTCGCCGCTAATAATAATAATAACGAACGTTACCCTAATAATAGCGATAATTTCGAACGCGTATATTAATCGGTTCCGTTTTATTTCCTGTTTATATTTGCTGATTTTCCTTTTTTTTAATGTAAAAAGGCCGTTACCTATCGCGCTATTAGCGATTTCGCTATCGAAAGCGATAGTAATAATAACGAATTAATACCGGTTTAATAGTAATAATTCGAATGCGAACTATATATAAATAAATTTAAAATTAACGGTAGGTTGTTATATAGCATTACGTTTACCGAAAACTATAATCTTTACCGTAAAAGTAAAACTAAATGCATCCGTTTAAACGCTAAACTTACGCGCGCGCCCGCTTTTCGCTACGCTTAGCGGAAGGTGCGTAAAATTATTTTAAGCGGTAAATACGTCGTTATTAAAGCGGTTATTACCAATAAATCCGCCGGCGTTAAAGCGTATCGTATGGTTTTTTCTACCGAATTTTACTAAGCGTATATTAAATAGCGTTACGCTTTTATTTCCGCTCGTATTACGCCTTTTTCCGTTACCGTTATATCCGCTTTTAATATCCCGACCGCTTTTACCCTTTTTGGTATTTTCGCGTTAGTTGGGAATTTAATGCCTTTCCGTTATAATAGCGGTAATAATTTTATTATATAAGCGATAATTGTATTATAGTAATAAAGTAATACCGTTTAGGTATTTTTTCCCTACTCCCTTTTTTTATCGTTCTTACCGTTTACCTTTTTTATAGGAATTCGTACGTTAATAGTACAAAGTTTTCCTAGCTGCGTAACGGGCATAGGGTATTTAAATGGCTATCATTTTATCGGGTATTATTTAAACTTTCGCTAAATTCGCGCCGGGTATTATTGCTTTTATTCCTTTTACCGCCCTTACCTTTACTATTTTTATCGCTTTTACGCTTCGTCCTCCCTTTAATTTCGGGTTTAATTATGCTAATTCCCGTAAACGTAACCGTTTATTATCGCTTTTATATTAGGCTGCTATTATGCGTAATTATTATATATACGAATTTTAAACTTCCCGGGCGGGAAACGGTAATAATAAAAAGGGATACTATAATTTTAGCTCCTAATAGGTTATAAAGCTCGTTTTATTCCCTAATTTTATTTCGGTAATTTAACGGCGGCATATCGGCGTTTATTTAATTACGGGTTGTTTTTTTTCTATAACCGCACTTTTCCGGGCTGTTATTTATACGTACGTCCTTTTATTTAGCTTCGAAATAGTCGAATGCCTTTATATTTTAAAATAGTTTTAAAAACTGCTATTTGGTAATATTATAGTTTATATATTTAACTAGCGCTTTCCTATAATTTCCGTATCCTAGCGCATTCCGTACCGCAAATATCTTTTTAGCCTCCCATTTTTCTTATAGCTTTTTATCGGAGCTATTTGCTATTAATATCGGAAATAGCTTAATATCGTTTATAAGCTAAAAGGGGAGCGCGTTTTTTACCGCCCGTTTTACTAGTTCGATATGGAAGGTAAAGTATAACCCTTTAGGTATATTTAACGTAATTGTTAAAAGAAAAGGGACCGCTATTATTATAAATTTGTTATATACCTAGTCCAGTTTTTTATAGGGCCTATATCATAGTTCCGAGCTAGAAGCACGGACCTTATGGTAAGGGGCTGCGCCCCTTATAGCTGAACTTTAAATAAAAACCAATAAGACCCAGCTGCGGCCTACCGTTCTAACTAATATATATAAGCCTACCATTTCCCTTAGCTAAATATATTGGCGAACCTTTCCTAACAAACACCTAAATAACTCCATTTCGGTACCTTCTAGTAATCGGCTTACGGCTTAGCCTGTAATATTTTAAATGTTTTTTTTATTCCTAAAATAATTATAATAACGCAATTTAACCCTTTTTTTTATATAGCTAACGGACGTAATGCGATATTTAAAAAAAGCGGAACGACGGTTTGCGGAATTTACCACCTTACCAATTAATACCGGCCTAAACCTAAACTAACCTTAATAAATTATTATGGCAGTAAAAAGGAAGCTTTTAAAAGACCCCCCCGTATATAATAGCGACGGCGTATTATTTTCGGCGTAAAAATAAAGCGTAATTTATAAGCTTAAACGAGATACCCTATTTATTAGCGATATATAAAACCAGTTCGAATTTATCTGGACCTTTTTAGCCCCCGGACTTTAGGGAATTATCCGAATATATTACGAATACGGCGGTAACGATACGGCGTACGATCCTAATATATTCCTTAATTACCTAATTTCGACTTTCAATAACCTTTATAAAAAATCCCAGGCTTTAGCGCAGTTCGAAATAAAACGGATAATTCCCGGATAAATATTCGCATAATTTTACATATAATTCGAAATATTATTAGTAATAATAGGCGGTTTAGGGTAATTTAACGAGGTTAAGATTAATTATTTCCGAAGCCGCATTTCCTTTCGCTTACGGAACGCGGCCGTAACGGTATAAAACGATATTTCGAAATACGCTTAAGCGGTAACGGTATACCGCCGTATCGCCCAAAACTGTCAGGTGTACGGGTCCGGTCCAGCGCATGGAGCGGGGTCGGGCAATACGAGGCTAGGCTTAGCCGCAAGCATCGGCAAGGTGCCGGTATTTCGACCGCACTATACTGACAATATCGGATAGAAAAAGGGCAGGTGTCCGCTACGGACGTCCGTAGGGGGGGACACAGGGGACTTATAGGGACGGCCTTCCCACCCGACGAAAGAGGAGGGGGAAGGTTAAAAAAGGATAATTTTTCGTTATAAACCCTATTATTAAGGAGACCTCTTTTTAAGGGATTTCCCTTATAATTAATTATGTTTAACCCTACCAGCATAAATACCGCTAATTCCCAGTAAATCCCAGTGCCCATTCTGCCTTTATACGAAGTTTACTCCTGATAAAAACCTGGAAACGATCAACTATAAACGAAAATACCCGTTAAGGATTTAAACGATAAGGATAGGGGAATAGGGAAACCCCGATAAGGATACGCCGATAACCGGGATAAATGCGATTTGCATTTAACTTACGGGCTAAAACCGCTTACGCGTAATATAGGTAACCCCCGAATAATATTAGGTAAAACGCAAATCGGGGGCTTATTTTAAATACGGCAATAGGTTTTACCGCCGGTAAAAATGCTTATTCCGAACGCCTATCCGCCTTACAATAACGAGCACCACTAAACGGGCTTAAAGCTAAAAGCGATAGGGAAACGAATAACTTCCGGGTTAAATTTTAACCGGGGGTGCGAAAGCCCGCGCGGCAAATTTACTACTAATAGAAAATCCCTTTTAAAGGAATGGAAAAAAGAACTGTTAGTAATTAAAAAGATATAAATAGTCCCCCGTTTATTATCCTTACGCTATTAAATAACAGCTAGTTTGTTAATATTCTAATAAATTCGGGATATAAATGTTACGCGGTAATAAGCAAAAAATGCGTTATAAAATTAGGCGTAAAAAAAATCCGGCTAAAATGTTTAAAAGCGTTAGGTATAATCCTAAACCGGATTTTTTCAGCTATTATAAAAGTAACGGAATGCGAAATGGATATTGACGGATAATTAAAACCTATATTGTTTTATATAATCCTAAGGATACCCCGAAATGCGATTTTAGGGCTTTTATAGTTAAAAAGGTAAAAAGTTACCCTAAACCCGGTTTAAGGTTAGTTTTATATTAGGCGTACGAAAGGGTTCCGGGTAAAAGCGACCTATTAGCGCCTAATAACAGATAAACCTACCGTTTTAATCGGAAATATATTTGCCGTAACCTACCGCCGTTAAAAAAAAACGCGGAATTAAAATACGTATTTACCGTTATATTATTAAAGGAAATAATACGCGTATTATAAACGACGATTTTTAAATCGGCTTTAAAAAAAACGCTGCCTATAAAATTACAAGGATTTAAAAACCTTTTTAACGAATCGTAAGTTAATACCCTGCCTTTATACCGGGATATTAACGATTATTATATTAAATTTAAGAAAAACGGGAAAAGGAAAACCCTGGAATTACCTTAGGGACTGTTATATAATATGCTACGGGATTAACCTTTAAAATTAAAGAAATAAATTATCAATTTTATAAATAAAGGGTAAATTTACGCCAGCTTTTCCATAACGGCGGTATTGGTTTTTCTAATTAAAAAAGCATCGGGCGGATAGCGATTATATATAAATTACCGAACTTTAAATGCAATTATTAAGGTAAATAAATACCCTTTTCTTTTAATAAAAAAAACGTTCCGTTCGGTATTAGGCGCGTGATAATTTATGAAAGTAGATATTAGATTGGTATTTTATAGGATTTGGATCGTAAAAAAAAAAATATTTAGCGGCTTTTTATACCCGTTTCGGCCTTTTTAAATGGCTAATTTACTCGTTTAGATTAATTAGCGCGCCTATAATATTTTAAAAATACATTAATAATGCTTTAGCGGATATTTTAAACGATTATATATTGGTATACCTAAATAATATGCTAATTTATATATCGGGTTCGAAAAAAGATTATATAAAAAAGGTTAAGGAAATCCTAAAAAAATTACGTAAAGTTAGCTTTAACCTAAACCTAAATAAATGCAAATTTGCAATAATAAAAGTAAAATACTTAAGGTACGTTATTATAGCAATAAAAGGGATATAAACTGTTGGAATAATGGATATTAATTGTATATGGCTAAAGGGATACGGGGCCCCACAAACGGTCCCCATGCCGCAGAGCCTTACCTACCAGCGGTGCCGTTTCTAAAAGACGGGATTTTCCTAATGCCTTGAATACGTACGAAACACGCACGCGTTCCGGCATAGAAATTATACGTCTTAACGTCGTACGATTTCCGAATATGCCGTTAATATAGGAATTAGGATTGCCCTTATATGAAAACAGTCCAGCCCCGCTAATATATATATATATATATATATATATATAAACCTGCTATTTTTCGTATAATAGGAATAATAGGAAAAATAGATTATAAAATAATAAAAATATTACAGTAATATATATTTAATAATGCTATACGTTTTTTTAATACCGCTTTCGGATATCCTTTAAGCGGTCCATACTTTAATAGACGAACATTAATTAGTAAATCGATTATTAGCGTATAATCATACATTTACAGATTAGTAACGTTTGTAATAAGCGGTACGCCTTCCGATAAAAACTGAATAGGAATTTATGCAAAGGGTACCGTGCTATATCTTAAATTGCGAATTCCTGGGAAATTGCAAAAAGGACCAAAAGCAAACATTTAAACGAAATTTCCAAAGCTTTGCATATAGCAAATCTAATTAAATAGGGCGGACCTATTACGTACGAAAAAAGACGAAAATTGCATGTTACTATGCACTTTCCTTTTTTTATCTTTTTATTACCTATTTTCCTTACCTTTAATATTCGTACGAATATACCATAGCAATACTGGAAAATTACTAATTTCCGGAAATACCAACAGAATTATCGGATTAAAAACCCCTGTTTATCGATATCCAGAAATGTATCGTATAAAGTAACCTTCCAGCTTTAATATAAAAGGAAATTAACCCTAAACTTTGGGAAACGATCCTAAATTTTGCACGATTTAACCGGAAATATTTTAACGCCTATTTCGCATAAAGTATTATGGAAGCTATTTAGCTAAATATTAAAAATAAACAATTGCAAAATATATTCCGGGAAAAATTCGATAAATAGGAACCCTAATATTACGATTTCGTTAACCGTACGTTCCGAAAAATAATAGTCGTATTACTGGAAAAAGGAATATTAAAGCTAATCCCTAAAAAACGATAAACGATAAGTTTTTCCGAATTATAAATCGTACGCTTTTAAAATTACCTGCCCGGATAGCACTATCCAAATAACGTACGCCTGCTTACGTTCCAAAAGTCCTCCTATTTATCAAACGGAATTAGGTTTAGGGATAACAGCAAATAGCTATTCCTTAAAACGTATAAAATGTACGGAATACCCCTTTTCCGATCCGTACGGACTAGCCGAAAACCGAAATAATCCTTTTAGGATAAAGGATAATTATGAAAATTCGTATATTCCTATAGTGATAGATAAGATAACCGGACCGTACGATTAAACCGATAAACGACTATAACCTTCCGCTATCGTATAAGGTTACTTTAGAAACCCTGGAAATAGCTAAAATTTCAGCATTTTAAAAAGGATAGAAGTCCGTATAAAGCTATATAGGAAAATCGTACGATATCCTATTAAATAAAGTACGCATTTTTATCGGAATATACTAACGTTTCGGGATTAAAAAAATACAATACCATACAGTATTTCCGGATATTTTAACCAGTCGTACGGAAAACTTCTTTATTAACCATATCGGCCTAAATAAACGCTAGGATAAAATATATAACCTTTTCGACGTACATTTCAATTTAAAGCTGAACTATAATCTATATTATATTAATTAAACTAATATTACCTTTATACGATGGAAAAAAAAGCACCTAAATAAAACCCTCCCTAAATAACTAGAATTAATGCTCGATAAATTACAGTTCGTATAACGAGCTTTCGGGAAAGGATATTAAAAAAAACAATTTTATATACGATAATTATACGAGCTTACAGAAAAATACCCGAATTTAAATATGCATTATTTATATAAAAACCTACGTATAAAGCACTATTTGCCAATTTATATACATTTTTCCAAATAACAATAGCAAGATTTTCGCAATAATAATATTTGCTTAATAACCAGCCGTACGATGCTAACTATACCGATAGGAAATATTTTAATAATACCCTTTAATATAAGCCATACGCAGGAAAATTACCCCGTACGAATTAGTTCAGTAACTAAGGCATATAATAACCCCTTTTCCGTATAAAGCCCGGCATTTTTCGAATAAAAAGGTGCTATATTTATAAAAAAAAAGGGTGCTAATCAACTAAATACAGCCAAATTAAACGAAATAACGTACGATAAAATGTCAGGTGCACGGGTCCGGTCCAGCGCATGGAGCGGGGTCGGGCAGTGCGAGGCCAAGCTCAGCGGCAAGTATCGGCAAGGTGCCGGTATTTCGACCGCATTATACTGATAATATCGGATGGAAAAAGGGCAGGTGTCCGCTACGGACGTCCGTAGGGGGGGACACAGGGGACTTATAGGGACGGCCTTCCCACCCGACGAAGGAGGAGGGGGAAGGTCAGAGAAGGATGATTCTTCGTCACAAACCCTATTATTGATAAGAGACCCCTTCCTAAGGGATTTCCCCTGTAATCAATTACGTTTGGCCCTACCAGCACAGATACCGCTAGTTCCCAGTGAATCCCAGTGCCCATTCTGCCTCTGTACGAAGTTTATTCCTGATATAAAAATACCTACAGTTATGCGAAAATATCGGGCTAAAAGGGAAAAGCTTTGCAATTTTCCTTTAGCAATACGAAGGCATCCAAAATTCGTACGAAAACATTTTAACAAAAGAATCGTACGATAAAAAACAAAAACTGGAAATTATACAGTTTTTCCAGGCATAAGCGTATATTTATCGGGCAATTAGCAAAAACAAATATATAAAACTTCGTACGATCCTAACCGACCAGTTTCTTTTTTAAAACCAGTATAGTATAACGTACCAAAGAGAACTTTTCGATATAAGTGCAGTAAAAGTATTAATAATAGGGAAGGCTTAAGTTTTAGCTTATTTTAAAAAAAACCTTTATGCGAAAATCGACTGGACGTTAAATTCGATAGAAATACGCTTTGGTAGAGAAATAACAGTTCGTATAATTGGTATAATGATAATGGAAAACCTATTGGGTAAAATGATATACTATATTTTGGATTTACAAATACCGTTCTTATTTAACCTATATAACGCAAATAGATTAAAGTGCTTTTTTAATAATACTATAAACAGTATTATACGTAGTAATAGCATAAAAATCCTAATTATTAGGAAATAAGGATACCCATTTTTTAATATTAGCCATGTGGAAATTGCAACCTTTTTTATAAAAAAACAACCAAAGCACCTTTATCGGAAGTTCGGATACCTACGTATAGAACGCTTCGTATGACTTTTAGAAAAAGTAAAATATAGTAATATCCATAAAGAAATTTTCGATTAAATTACCAAAGTTTATTACTATTGTTAAATATACGACCCAGCCCTTTTGAAATTTAAATTTAGCATTAAAAATAACTGTGAATTTAACTATAAGGTAATAATCGATATCGTACATTTAAACGGTAGGAATGCATTATACGTAATCGATACTGTAATGTTATTCCAGGCCGCTACATTCGTTAAATTAATATCCGTATAGGATACGTGGAACGCATTTTACAGGTGCTAAATTTACGTATACCAGGGATTTCCGGATATTATTTCGCACGACCTAAAAACCAACTTTTTATTAGAAATATTCTGGAATAACGCTAAAATCATAGGAATTACGTATAACGAATTCCTAATCGAAACCCATTAAGCAGTTAGCAAAATCGAACGAATGTAGGTTCCTTTCTGGCGAACGTACGATATCCTAACGGAAAAAATCAGACATTATACGGATAAAGAAACTATTTTGTAAATAGCAGTCAAAGTATTAAACGATATTACAGGACCGGACGGCTTCATATTTACGTTATTTATTTTCGGAACATATCCTAAAATCGACGAAAATTCGCCCCCTTCCTTAAATATCGTATAGAAAAAGGAAGCTGTAAAAAAGGCGATAAAAACGCTTCGTTAAATTCGTACGGAAATAAGCATTAATAGGGCATTTAACACTAGGAATGGACTTCGCATGAACCAGATCCTAGCTTTTCCCTTTAGCAGCCCTATATTGGTTTTTAAAGAAAAAGGAAAATGGAAAGGCTCGTATAACAAACTGGCTGCTGATAGTGCGAATGTAACCTTAAATATAGAAAGCGGACTAAAGCTATTTAGGATTACCCAAATAAAGCCGTACGAAACCGAAAAACAAACAGAAAGCTAAACCCCGTAAAAGTAACCCGAACCCGAAAACCGTACCCAGGAAAATAACGGATAACCTTTAAATTTAACCGCATACGACTTTTTTATTCCTATCCGAAATTTACTACGTATAATACCTGAAAAAGAAAAGAAAAAACCCTAAAGGAAGCTACCGAAAGTAAAACTAGCGTCGTACGTAATAATAAAAAGAAGCAATAATTATTAATTAGCTTTAAAATTACGCGTATAAGGAAAAATTACAACCCCCGGCGCCTTTTTTAAGGAATCAAACGCAATAAAAATCAATAACCTAATCGTACAAAGCATTATCAGGATTTTCCCGTATAACGAAAAGCAATATAGCTATTTCCGATTTTGGAAGATAAGAATGGTGCTTAAAGTAAAAGGGAAAACAACAGGAATTCCATACGAAAAAAGCAGATTAGTCGTACGAAGATTTAACGACTAAAAAAAAGACTCTATTTTTATATAGTTACTAATAATCCAAAGGATAAGCTAACGCCTTTTATTCGCCCTGGGATTAATACTAATAGCTAAAATCGGAATTCATACGGAATTGCGAAATATTATACAAGCATACCCATAATTAAAAAAAAAGCTCGTACGAATTATTATCGCGCAATTATTAAAAGAAATGATCGATAAACTGCTAGCAAATTCAGTCCTTTATGTTACGAGCTAAGCCGCGAGCCGTCTGCTGGAAGGTGCCGAAATAGAGTTATTTAGGTGCTTGCCAGGAAAGGCTCGCCAGTGTATCTAGCTAAGGGAAGTGGTAGGCTTATATATACTGGTTAGAACGGTAGGCCGCGGCTGGGTCTTATCGGTCCTTATCTAAAGTTCAGCCATAAGGGGCGTAGCCCCTTGCCATAAGGTCCGTACCTCCAGCTCAGAACCATGACACGATTTTATTAAAGCGTTATGCCTAAAGTTAGACGTTTCGGAATTTGCGATAGGGGTAGTCCTGTTACAATTGGTAAATAACTAATAGCACTTAATAGCGTACCGGTTACGGAAATTAAAAGGAAGGGAATTGCGTTATGCAATCCCAAATTTTAAATTATTAGCTATAATAAAGGCTTTCGAAAAGTGGAAATATTATTTAGCCTATTTATAGCTGTGAAAATAAAAGTAAGTAAATATAAGGGGATATAAGGAGAATACCTTAATAAAGGGTAGAAAGTAATAATAGAAGTAAATTATTGTAATAAATATGGGGTTGTCGTTATTATTTATAAAAGTCCTTGTAATACAAGTAATTTTCCCGCTTCCTTTAAGCTGGGATCGTAGCCGTATTTATATTCGTTAGGTTATATGCCAGAATCTTCCATTCACTTACCGTAAAAATTATTTTTCCGTATTATTAATCCGAATTTAGAAGATTCTGCTTAGAAATTAATGATTTATAATCGTGATTTATAATATGGAAGATTCTAGCATATCCAGGTATTATTAATCCATTATTTAGATTAGAATCCGATAGAAAGTAATAGAAACGATTCGATTTGCTCGAATCGATCGAAAGAAATCCTTTCGATTGTTTTTATTTTATCGGATTATTTTTATCCTGGTTATTCTGTAATTATACGGTTATTTAATATTATTTTATATGTAT
This sequence comes from Nakataea oryzae, assembly GCA_003049435.1. Lineage (NCBI taxonomy): Eukaryota > Fungi > Ascomycota > Sordariomycetes > Magnaporthales > Magnaporthaceae > Nakataea > Nakataea oryzae. Next base: position 134,929 of record PYSQ01000009.1, on the reverse strand, counting down.
AATTTTATACTATTAAACAGTTTACCGAAATTAAAAAATAGCGCGTTATTTTCGAAACGATCGCTATTGCCTTTACTATTTTTATTACTAATTAGGTAATTTCCGGTAGCTTTATAGCGTTTATTATCTCGACCGGGTTAGGCTTTAATGATTAAACCCTTTTGTTAGGTGCACGGGTCCGGTCCAGCGCATGGAGCGGGGTCGGGCAGTACGAGGCCAGGCTTAGCGGCAAACATCAGCAAAATACCGGTATTTCGACCGCACTATGCTAATAATATCGGATAGAAAAAAGGCAGGTATCCGCTACAAACGTCCGTAAGGGGGGCTATAGGGGATTTATAAAGACGGCTTTCCTACCTAACGAAAAAGGAAGGGGAAAGTTAAAAAAGGATGTTTTTTCGTTATAGACCTTATTATTAATAAAAGGCCCTTTTTTAAAGGATTTCCCTTATAATTGATTACGTTTAGCCCTATTAACATAAATACCGCTAATTCCCAGTAAATCCTAATGCCTATTTTGCCTTTGCGCGAAGTTTGCTCCTAATATAATTATCCTTTTTTCCTTCGATTTCAATTGGAAAGCAGGCCCGGAATAGATATTAGGAAAAACCGCTTGATTTAAAATGAAATCGATTGCGATTCCGTAAACGTTACCCAATTCGGCGGTAAAACCGGTAACCGTAAAGCCCGCCGTTAGCGAAAAGACTTTAACGTTTGGAAATACCGGAAGTATTTTATAAATGCCTAGCGATTTCGCTTTATTCGATAACGTAACAATCGAAACGCTAAAAATTTAACTTATAGCTAAAGCGATGCGCGAACGACGGATCGAAAATATCCGTAAACTTACGTAAGGAAAGCGACCGTTCGGCGATATAAATGTAAGCAATAGAAATACCGGTAGGTACCGAAAGGGTCCTTTATAAAGCAAAATTACCTTTAAAATACCTACGTTAAAGGAATCCGCATTTTGGTAAAAAATCGCCCATTACGTAAGCAATTACGAGTTTATTTTCGAAACCGAAAAAGGGAGGTACAGTAAGGATCGGGTAAAGGTTTAAATAGTTTCCAGCAATTTCGATAACCGGAAGCGGTCGTAATAAACAGCATTTAAATTTATAAACCACCTTAATAGCTTACTATAGCTTACTTAGGCCGATTTTATTAAATAGCTTAAAGCAAGGACCAAAAACCCCGATATACGGATATTTTAAGCATTCGAAAAATTCGTAGGAATTTCCGGCATTTTACAAAGGGAATATAAATCGTTCGAAGCTTTCAAAATCCGTTAGGACCTAACGGAGCTCAATTTCCCAAAATTAGCCTTTAAATGGACCAAAACTATAATTTTCCTTTTAAAATTCCGACCGGAAATTCGCTAAGAAGTGACGCATAAAGGGCTGCCTTATATAATAGCGGACCTATAAGTAAGGGTTTTAAAAGCCGAATTAATGTTAAGGAAAACCGGGAAAACCTTAAGGGTTATAAGTATCCCATTTATTCGGAAAACGATTAATTATTATAAATACGGGTAATTGGGGTACATTATAACGGTATATCCAATTATACCTAATATTGTGCCATTTACTAAAGAAATTTAGGGATTTACCCAAAGCAAAGCTAAAAAAAAGTTCGATATTTATTGCTATAGGTATAAGGAATTGGGATATATCCGACCCGTATATCCTAAAGAAAGCAAAATTTTTACGGCTAGCTTAATACCGTTATTATCCCGACTATATACGGGTATTTAAAGGTGTAACCCGATAGTTAAAATCCGGTAAAAAATTAAAGCGTATATTTGGATTAATGGACGTCGGGTAAAGGTAAAAGCATTTATCGATAATAAGAGCAATATTAACCAGATATATAATAACCTGTTCCGGTTTAAAAAAACACTGGTACCGGATGGGGGCTAACTATCGTAATGCAACTAAAAGCGAAATATGCCTATTTTGGGTATTAAAAAGTACAAAACGCGGATTACGGATAGCTGGGGAATTAGCCGGAAATTAATAGTAACCTATATAATAGTCCTTAGGAATAATTATAACATTACGCTAGGCATACCCTAACTGCGGCAAAAAGATATTCGGGTTCGGTTTAGGGATTTAAAATGGAAATTTCCGCTACCTTTTAAAAAAAATCAAAATAATATCGCTTAAGGTAATACGGGGAATAATCCAATTAAAAGCAAACTTTGCGGTTATAAAGGCCGTACCGGCCGAAATACTGGAAAATCCCTTCGATAAACTAAAGGCATTCCCAAAATAGGTTAGGGGGATAATAGCACGTTATATTTGCTTAATCGAATCGGACCTTTTGCCCAATCATACCAATTGGGATTATACGATTAACCTGGAAAAAGGAACGATACCCTTTTACAGGAATATTTACCTTTTGTTAAAGCAGGAACTTAGGACTTTCCGGGAATACCTTAAGGAAATTTTAGCGAAAAGATAAATTTGCCATTTAATAAGCCTTATAAGCGCTGGGATCCTATTTATATTAAAAAAGGATAGGAAGCTACGGCTTTATGTCGATTACCGGGGATTTAATAAAATTACTAAAAAAAACCGGTTAGCATTACCGTTAATCCCGGAAATTTTGGACCGGGTATCGGAAAATCGGTATTTTACTAAATTGGATTTGAAAAATGCCTATTACCGATTGCAAATCCGGTAGGGAAACGAATGGAAAATTGCGTTCCGCTATAAGTACGGACATTATAAATATCTAATAATGCCGTTCGGATTAGCGAACGCCCCGGTAACTTTCCAGGGGTTTATTAACATAATTTTCGGGGATTTAGTTAATACTGTTTGCATTATATACCTAGACGATATTTTAATTTTTTCAAAAATATAAGAGGAATACCGGAAAGCAATTAGGGCTATCCTAAAACGATTAGAAAAGTTCAGGTTTTACGTAAGCCTAAATAAATGCAAATTTAAAACAGATAATATCGATTTCCTAAACTTTAAAATAACGAATCGAAAAATCGAAATTTTACCCGATAGAATTATAGCAATTAGCGAATGGAAAATACCGGAAAATGTCCGTAATATCCAGGTATTCCTAAAATTTACAGGCTATTATAGGAAATTTGTAAAACGGTATGCAAAGGTAACCATACCTTTAACGGACTTTTTAAAAAAGGATACCGTATTTACCTAAAGGATTGTAACGGAAAAAGCGTTCCGTAAATTAAAACTGTTATTTATACGAGCCCCTTTATTAATGCATTTCGATTTTACTAAAGCGTTATATTTAAAATCGGATATTTCGGATTTTACGATAAGAGCAATCCTATTACAGTTAATAAATAGCCGGTAGCACCTAATAATATACCGGTTACGGAAATTAAAAGGAAGGGAATTGCGTTATATAACCCCGGATATTAAATTAATAGCCATAATGGAAGCCTTTAAAGCTTAGAAATACTACTTAGCCTATTTATAGTAAACTATTAGGGTGGTAATAAATTACTTAAACTATACCTATATAATAATAAAAGCGAAAATAACGAACCGTTAAGTAAAATAGCTCGAAAAGCTGGCAAAATATAACTTTATTATTAAATGGAAACCCGGATACCGGAACTTAGCGGACGGCTTATCGAAGCGTTTATAGGATAAACCAGAAAAAGGGGAAGTTGAAAAGGCTAGAAAAAAGTTTAAAAGGGACCTACTAGTAAAGTTCCGGGAATTTGCTCGGATAAAAGCAGCCGCCGTAGGAAAAGGCGCTTTAACGACGCTAAAGCGCATTTAAAAGGCACAAAAAATGGACGAATTCGTACTAAAGGGAAATTGGAAAAAAAAGCCAGACATTTAAAACCTTACCGAAAGCCTACTAAGGTATTAGGGGAAAATTTGGGTTCCATTTTTAGGATTTTTTAAACGAACTATCCTTTAGGAATAGCATAATAGTCCGATAGCAGGTTATAAAGGTATAGCTAAAACCTTAAAAAAACTTAAACGATAGTTCCGTTAGCCTGGGATAACTAAAAACATCCGCAATTATATACGGATATACCAAATTTATTAGCGGATTAAACCGAAAACATAAATGCCTTACGGGCTTTTAGCCCCGTTACCCGTACCGGACAAACCAGGTTAGGAATTATTAATAGACTTTATTAAATAATTGCTAACGTTTATAAACGGGGCAAGCAAAAAACGCAATATAATACTAGTAATAGTCGATAAATTTACCAAATATAGCTTTTTTATCCTAACGTTAATAAAACTAACTAATAAAGGCTTAGGGAACCTTTTATTTACATACGTCTAAAGCTTGCTAAAAATACCAAAAGGGATTATATTAAATAGGGATAAGCTTTTTACGAACGGGTTTTAGTTAACATTTACTGGACATTTAGGGGTTACGGGCAGGTTATCGATTGCCTATTACTTATAAACCAATAAATAGATAAAAAAGCCTAACCAGGTAATAGAATATTACTTCCGGTGCTTTTATTGCGAAAAGTAGGACGATTGGGCGTTATTCCTATATTTAGCGGCTTAGGTATATAATACGAATATATATTTAAGGTTATAAAAAACGCTAATTTTCCTATTAATAGGATTCCATCCGAAAGGACCCTATAACCTTACGGTAGTTAAAAAAAGGCCGTTTATAGCAGCTAAAGTTAAGGTATAGGTTTTAAAAGCAAATAGGGCGCGCGTTAAAATTCTATTAAAAAAGGCAAATAAAATATATAAAAAGTATTACGATAAGCGCAAAATACCAGTACCTTTTAAAAAAGGAAATTGGGTATTACTGGATACGGCGAACATTAAAATAAAAAAACCTTTGAAAAAGCTGTTAAACAAATAGTTAGGACCTTTTTAAATTACAGCAATAATTAGCTTAGTAAAATTAGCGTTCCGATTAAAGCTGCTAAAAAAATACCGGATATATAATATATTCCCGGCGAATTTACTACGTCCTTATAAAAAAAGACCCGGTAAAAAGCCAGAAAGTTAAAAAGTGGAAATTGAAAAAGAAAAAACAAATCGCTTCGAAATGGAAGCCTTAAAAGGATATAGGGGATTATAGAAAAAGCGGGAATACCTAGTTAAATGGGCAAATTATAATAAGTCGGAAAATTCGTAGGTTTCGAAGAGAAATATTACGGACGAAATTGTAAAAGAATATAAAGCAGCTTTTCGGGAACTATAAAAATACTGTACTTTACTGGTAGGAGGTCGGGAAAGGTGTCAGGTGTACGGGTCCGGTTTAGCGCATAAAGCGGGGTCGGGTAATGCGAAGCTAGGCTTAGCGGCAAATATTAGTAAGGTGCTGGTATTTCGACCGCATTATACTAATAATATCGGATAGAAAAAGGGCAGGTATCCGCTACGGACGTCCGTAAAGGGGGGTATAGGGGATTTATAAAAACGGCCTTCTTACCCGACAAAAGAAAAGGGGGAAAGTTAAAAAAGGATGATTTTTCGTTATAAACCTTATTATTAATAAAAGACCCTTTTTTAAAAGATTTCCCCGGTAATCGATTACGTTTAGCCCTATTAATATAAATACCGCTAATTCCTAATAAATCCCAATGCCCATTTTGCTTTTATACGAAATTTATTCCTAATATAATTATCCTTTTTTTCGATTTTAATTGGAAAATAAGCCCGGAATGGATATTAGGAAAGACCGTTTGATTTAAAATAAAGTCGATCGTAATTCCGCAAACGTTACCCAATTCGGCGGTAGGACCGGTAACCGTAAAGCCCGCCGCTAGCGAAAAAATTTCGACGTTTGGAAATACCGGAAATACCTTATAAATGCTTATCGATTTCGCTTCGTTCGATAACGCAGCGATCGAAGCATTAAAAGTTCAGCTTATAGCTAAAGCGATATACGAACGACGGATCGAAAATATCCGTAAATTTGCGTAAGGAAAGCGACCGTTCGGCGATATAAATGCAAGTAATGGAAATACCGGTAGGTACCGAAAGGGTCCTTCGTAAAGCAAGGTTACCCTTAGGGTACCTACGTTAAAGGAATCCGCATTCTGGTAAAAAATCGCCTATTATATAAGCGATTACGAGTTTATTTTCGAAACCGAAAAAGGGAAGTATAATAAGGATTAGGTAAAGGTCCAAATAGCTTCTAATAATTTCGATAACCGGAAAAGGTTATAATGGATAGCATTTAAACTTATAAATTACCCTAATAGCTTATTATAGCCTACCTAGGCCGACTTTGTTAAATAGCTTAAGGCAAAAACCAAGGACCCCGATATACGGATATTTCAAGCGTTCGAAAAGCTCGTAGGAATTTCCGGCATTTTATAAAGGGAATATAAGTCGTTCGAAATTTTTAAAATCCGTTAGGACCTAACGGAGCTTAACCTCTTAAAATTAGCTCCTAAATAAATTAAAACCATAATTTTCCTTTTGAAATTCCGACCGGAAGTTTGCTAGAAGGTAACGTATAAAAGGCTGTTTTATACGATAGCGGATTTATAAGCAAAGGCTTTAAAGGCCGAATTAATGCTAGGGAAAACCAGGAAAACCTTAGGGGCTATAGGTATCCCATTTATTCGGAAAACGATTAATTATTATAAATGCGGGTAATTAGGGCATATTACGACGGTATATCCAACTATACCCAATATTATGCTACCTACTAAAAAAACCTAGGGACCTACCTAAAGCAAAACTAAAAAAAAGTTCGATATTTATTGCTATAGGTATAAAAAACCGGGATATATCCGACCCGTATATCTTAAAAAAAGCAGGATTTCCGCGGTTAGCTCGATACCGTTACCACCCCGATTATATACGGGTACCTAAAGGTATAACCCGACGGCTAGGATCCGGTAGGAAATTAAGGCGTATATCCGGATTAATGGACGTCGGGTAAAAGTAAAAGCATTTATCAATAATAAGAACGATATTAACTAAATACGCAATAACCTATTCCGGTTTAAAGAAATACTGGTACCGGACGGGGGTTAGCTGTCGTAATATAACTAAAAGCGAAATATGCCTACTTTAGGTATTAGAAAATATAAAACGCGGATTACGGATAGCTGGGAAATTAGCCGGAAATTAGTAATAATTTACGTAATAGTTTTTAGAAATAATTATAACATTATGCTAAGTATACCTTAGCTATAGCAAAAAGATATTCGGGTTCGGTTTAAAGACCTAAAATGGAGGTTTCCGCTACCTTTTAAAAAAATCAAAATAATATCGCTCGAAGCGGCCCGGGGGATAATCCAGTTAGGAATAGGCTTTGCGGTTATGGAAACCGTACCGGCCGAAATACCGGAAAATCCCTTTAATAAACTGGAAGTATTCCTAAAATGGGTTAGGGGGATGGTAATACGCTATGTTCGCTTAATTAAATCGGACCTTTTGCCTAGTTATACTAATTAGGATTATGCGATTAATTTAAAGGAAAAAACGACACCCCTTTACGGGAGCATTTACCTTTTATTAAAGGAGGAATTTAGGACTTTCCGGAAATACCTTAAAGAGGTTTTAGCGAAGGGATAAATCCGCCATTTAATAAGCCCTATAAATGCCGGGATCCTATTCGTATTAAAAAAGGATAGGAAGCTACGGTTTTGCGTTAATTACCGGGGATTTAATAAAATTACTAAAAAAAACCGGTTAGCATTACCGTTAATCCCGGAAATCTTAAACCGGATATCGGGAAATCGGTATTTTATTAAGTTAGATTTGAAAAATGCCTATTACCGATTACGGATCCGGTAGGGAAACGAATGGAAAATTGCGTTCTGTTATAAATATGGATATTATAAATATCTAATAATACCGTTCGGATTAGCGAACGCCCCGGTAACCTTTTAAGGGTTTATTAACATAATCCTTAGGGATTTAATTAATACCGTTTGCATTATATACCTAAATAATATCCTGATTTTTTTAAAAACATAGGAAAAATACCGGAAAGCAATTAGGGTTATCCTAAAACGATTGGAAAAGTTTAGGCTTTACGTAAGCCTAAATAAATGCAAATTTAAAACAAACAGTATCGATTTCCTAAATTTCAGAATAACGAATCGAAAAATCGAAATTTTACCCGATAAAATTACAGCAATCAGCGAATGGAGGATACCGGAAAATATCCGTAATATCCAAATATTCCTGGGTTTTATAAGCTACTATAGGAAATTTATAAAACGGTACGCAAAGGTAATTATACCTTTAACGGACCTTTTAAAAAAGGATACCGTATTTATTTAGGGGATTATAACGGAAAAAGCGTTCCGTAAACTAAAGCTGTTATTTATATAAGCCCTTTTATTAATATATTTCGATTTTACTAAAGCGTTATGCTTAAAGTCGGATATTTCGGATTTTATAATAGGAATAATCCTATTATAGCTGGTAAATAGCCGGTAATACCCAATAGCGTACCGATTACGGAAATTAAAGGGAAAGGAATTGCGTTATACGACCCCGGATGTTAAATTAATAGCCATAATAAAAGCCTTTAAAATTTAAAAACATTACTTAGCCTATTTATAACAAACTATTAGGGTGGTAACGGATTATTTAAACCATACTTATATAATAATAAAAGCGAAAATAACGAGCCGTTAGGCAAGGTAATTCGAAAAGCTGGTAAAGTACGATTTTATTATTAAATGGAAACCCAAATACCGGAATTTAGCGGACGGCCTATCGAAACGTTTATAGGATAAGCCGGAAAAAGGGGAAATCGAAAAGGCTAAAAAAGAGTTCAAAAGGGACCTATTAGCGAAGTTCCGGAAACCTATTCGGATAAAAGCAGCCGCCGTAAGAAAGGGCGCCCTAATAACGCTGGAACGCATTTAAAAGGTACAAAAAGTGGATAAATTCGTGCTAAGGGGAAACTGGAAAAAAAAGCCAGACATTTGGGATTTTACCGAAGGCCTATTAAAATATCGGGGGAAGGTTTGGGTTCCATTTTTAGGATCCTTTAAACGAATTATCCTTTAGGAATAGTATAATAGTCCGATAGTAGGTTATAAAGGTATAGCTAAAACCCTAAAAAGATTTAAACGATAGTTCCGTTAGCCCGGGATAATTAAAAACGTCCGCAATTATATACGGACATACCAAATTTATTAGCGGACTAAACCGAAAACACAGGTACTTTACGGGTTCCTAACCCCGTTACCCATACCGGACAAACCAAATTAGGAATTATTAATGGACTTTATTGGATAATTACTAACGTTTATAGATAAGGCAGGCAAAAAACGCAATGCAATATTGGTAATAGTCGATAAATTTACCAAATATAGCTTTTTTATCCTAACGTTAACAAAATTAACCAGTAAAGGCCTAAGGGACCTTTTGTTTGCATACGTTTAAAGCCTGCTAGGGATACCAGAAAGGATTGTATTAGATAGGGATAAGCTTTTTACGAACGGGTTCTGGTTAACATTTGCTAGATACCTAAGGGTTACGGGTAGGTTATCGATTGCTTATTACCTATAAACCGATGGACAAATAAAAAGGACTAACCAGGTAGTAAAGCATTATTTCCGGTATTTTTGCTGCGAAAAGCAGGACAATTGGGCGTTATTTTTATATTTGGCGGTTTAGGTACATAATACGAATATGCATTTAGGGTTACAAAAAACGCCAGCTTTCCTATTAATGGGATTTTACCCGAAAGGACCTTATAACCTTACGGTAATTAAAAAAAGGCCGTTTGCAGTAGTTAAAGTTAAGGCATAGGCCCTAAAAGCAAATAGGGCGCGCGTTAAAATTCTGTTAAAAAAGGTAAATAAGATATATAAAAAGTATTACGATAAGCGCAGGATACCAGTACCTTTTAAGGAAGGAAATTGGGTATTACTGGATATGGCGAACATTAAAATGAAAAAACCTTCGAAAAAGCTGTTAGATAAATGGTTAGGACCTTTTTAAATTACAATAATGGTTGGTTCGGCGGGATTAGCGTTCCGATTAAGGCTGCCAAAAAAATACCGGATATATAATGTATTCCCGGCGAGCTTATTACGTCCTTATAAGAAAAAATCCAGCGAAAAGCCAGAAAGTTAAAAAATGGAGATTAAAGAAAAAAAGACAGATTGCTTTGAAATAGAAGCCTTAAAAGGATATAAGGGATTATAGAAAAGGCGGGAATACCTAATTAAATAGGTAAGCTATAATAAATCGGAAAATTCGTAGGTTTCGAAAAGAAATATTACGGACGAAATTATAAAGGAATATAAGGCAGCTTTTCGGGAATTGTAGAAATATTGTACCTTACCGGTAGGAGGTTAGGAAGGGCTTATTGTATATGTATAACCGGCGGAAACCGGGAAAGATACGTATATGGGTTTATATTAGCGTTAAGCGGATTAAATTAGCTAGCTACCGGGGAGGAAAGTTCGGTAGGGCGATATATAGGACCGTAAAATTATTATATCTTACCGGTAGGAAGTCGGGTAAAGGTAATATGGAATTAATTACTGTTTTTTAACGGTAAAGGCCGGGTAAAAGCGGTATAGTTCCGGGGGATACCCTGGTATTTTTAAGGTACGATATACCTAAATCCCTAGGGATATGCGAAATATAGCACTTTTCGGAAACTTTCGCAAAAAATATGCTTAGCGCAATACGCTAAAGTAATTACCGGACTTTAGGTATTAAATATGCGGGTTACGGCAAATATATATTATAGGTGCGATATACCTGAATTTTTAAGGATATGCGAGGTATAGCACCTTTCGGAAACTTTCGCAAAAAGTATGCTTAGCGTAATACGCCAAAATAATTACCGGACTTTAAATATACGTCGTAATAGTATACCATTATTTGCCCGGAAGGGAAATGGGAAAACTTCCGGATGGTAATGGCGGACGGGCTAAAGCATTCGGATTGCGGCAAATATATATCAAGAAAAGATTCCAATTTATATTATGGATGGAATATAATAAGTATTAGTATAAGCCTAATTACGTCGGGGATATAGGGACCTTTTAATATTGCAGGAGCAGTACAATAAAAGGAGGTTATAATTACGAATAGCAGATAAGCAATGGAAAAGGAAAACGTATTTTTCATTAGTTTGTTATAAAAGTTTAAGGGTGCCTAAAATAAAATACCAAAAGCTAACCGGAAACTATTTAATTATACGAATTAAGGTTAAAGTCTAATACCCGTTATTGGAAGCGGTAAGGGTTTTGCTTAGATTTCCTATATTATTAAATACGGTAGAAGGTAAAGGGGCTTAATTATTAAGGCTTAACCCGGTTAAAATAATGGACGCTATAGGGCTACCGGAAGCTGCCTGGTTAGCGATAAAAGTGGTAAGGGCAATAGCGATCGTTTCGAAAGTAACGCGCTGCTTTTTAGCTTCGGTAAGCTGTTCGTTAGCAGCCTTAAGTTGCGTAGCAGTCTTATTGTTAAAGGTTGTAAGGCTAATAGCAATATTACAAGTAGCCTTTTATATCGCTTTGCGGGAAGCTTTCCGTTCGATGCGCTTTTGGATTTCGGCCTGGCGGTTATAGCGCGCCAGCTAATCGGCCGATATGGTATATATGGTTTTAGTTTTTTAAATAACTTTACGTATTACTATTTAGGCTTTAATAAACTTCGTAAAAAGCTCCGGTATCCATTTAAGCCAAATAAAATGGACCTTTTTAAAAAAACGACGGAAATTGCGAACCGGTTTTTAAGTTTATTCGGGGATTTCGATATAGGATTTATTATTAACGATATCCTTATAATAGATATATTTAAAAAACCCCGTTGCGTTATCGGAATATATCGGGAAATGAAGGTTAATAGCGAAATCCTAGTTTGCTTTTCGGCTAAAGTACCGGCCGTAGGAAATATTGCGTTCGGTATATTGCTTTTTAAAAAGGGGGATATAAATGGGATTTTAATCGTTACCCTATTAGGTATTTACGGTAAATACCGGGGGGATACCGTTATATACCCCTATATAGATAAAAGTGGTTTTTAAATTAGGATTAGCGTTAGGTTCGTCGTTATTAAAAGCGCCGCAACGCTTTTCTTTACGAACGGTACGCTTTTTTTTAGCGGCGGTCTTTTTAAAGGTACGCTAGGAAAATACCAGAAGGTTACTAATAAGCCGTTTATTTAAAGTTTTGGTATTAAAGCGAACTGCCGTAATAGCGGGTATTAATAAGCTAATAATAGCGGCGACGGTAGGAATATAGCGAAACCTTATAGGGTTATTAGAATTACCTAGGGAAATATCGTTATTATCGTCGTTAATGCGGGGCGTAACGTAAGGTTCGCAAAAGGCTTTATTTGTAACGGAAGGAAATATTTTTAACCGGCGGTTAAGTACCGGTATCCTAATATTAGCGGTTAAAGGGGTAATTTACCGGCTATCGTTATCGTTATTATCGTTATTATTATCGGGTTTATAAAAGGAAAACCCGATCGAAAAACGAAAAAAGGAAAAGGGAGGTTTTTTATATACCCCGGCAGCCTTACTTTTAGCGATACCAAACGGAAACCTTCCAATTAGGCAATAAAATCGAGCAATTACGATAAAAAATACCGGAAAATGCTAAGGAAAAAATAAAGGTAAGGTTACCGGGCTACCAATAATATAACATTAATAGGCGCTATCGAACCGCAATTTTCCGGCCGTAAAAACGACCGAAAGGGAACCAGGGAAATTCCGGTATTTTCGCCGGAAGCGCCGATTTGCTATATTTAACGGCCTAAAATAGGCCTTATCGGAAAAGGGCAGTATATTAGGTATACGGGTCCGGTTTAGCGTATAAAACGGGGTCGGGCAATATAAAACTAGGTTTAGTGGTAAATATCGGTAAGGTGCCGGTATTTCGACCGTATTATACTAATAATATCGGATAAAAAAAGGCAGGTATCCGTTACGGACGTCTGTAAGGGGGGATATAAGGGATTTATAAGGACGGCCTTCCTACCCGACGAAAGAAAAGGGGGAAGGTTAAAAAAGGATAATTTTTGGTTATAGACCTTATTATGGAAGAAACCCCTTTTTAAAAGGATTTCCCTTGCAATCGATTACGTTTAGCTTTACTAATACAAATACCGCTAATTTCTAGTAAATCCTAATGCCCATTTTGCTTTTGTACGAAGTTTATTTTTAATAGTATTCCTGCCTTTTTTATAGTCCCCTATATCTTTTCAAACCTTTTATTTCGAAACGATCTGTCTTTTCTTTTTTAATTTCCATTTTTTAACTTTCTAGCTTCTCGCCGGGTCTCTTTTTATAAAAATATAGCAAATTCGCCGGGAATATATTATATATTGTCATGGTTCCAAGCTAGAAATACGGACCTTGTAGTAAAGGGCTGCGCCCTTTATGGCTAAACTTTAGATAAAAACCGATAAGACCCAGCCGCGGCCTACTATTCTAACTAATATATATAAGCCTACGATTTCCCTTAACTAAATACACTAGCGAGCCCTTCTTAGCAAGCACCTAAATAATTCCATTTCGGTACCTTCCAGCAAACGGTTCGCGGCTTAGCCCGTAACATTTTAGGTGCTTCTTTTTATTTCTAAAATAATTATAATAACGTAACCTAACTTTCCCTTTATGCAGCTAACGGACGTATTATAATGCTTAAAAAAAACAGAACGACGGTTTACGGAATTTATTACTTTACCGACTAATACCGGCCCGGATTTGAACTAACCCTAATAAGTTATTATAGCAGTAAAAAGGAAGCTTTTAAAAGACCCCCCCGTATATAATAATAACGGTATATCATTTTCGGTATAGAAATAAAACATAGCCTATAAATTTAAGCAGGACGCCTTATTTATCGGTAACGTATAAAACTAATTCGAATTTATTTAAACCTTTTTAGCCCCCAGATTTTAGGGAATCATCCGAGCATATTACGAATACGGCGGTAACGATACGGCGTACGATTTTAATATATTCTTTAACTACCTAATTTTAACTTTCGATAACCCTTATAAAAAATCCCAGGCTTTAGCGCAGTTTAAAGCAAAATAAATAGCTCCCGGATAAATATTCGCATAATTTTATACCTAATTCGAAATATTGCTAATAATAGCGGGCGGTTTAAAATAATTCGACGAAATTAAAATTAACTATTTCCGAAACCGTATTTCCCTTTACTTATAAAATACGGCCGTAACGGTATAAAACGATATTTTGAAATACGTTTAAACGGTAACGGTATACCGCTATATCGCTTAACATTTAAAAACGATCGATTACGAACGAAAATACCCGTTAAGGATTTAAGCGATAAAAATAAGGGGATAGGGGGACCCCGATAAGGATACGCTAATAATAGGGATAAATGCGACCCGCACTTAACCTGCGGGTTAAAACCGCTTACGCGCGATATAGGTTACCCCCGAACAATACCAAATAAAACGCAAATCGGGGGCTTACTTTAAATATAGCGATAAATCCTACCGGCGTTAAAATTGCTTTTTCCGAACGTTTATCCGACCGACGACAATAAGCACCGCTAAAGGAATTTAAAGCTAAAAGCAATAGGGAAACGAATAATTCCCGGGCTAAATTTTAACCAGGGGTATAAAAGCCCGCGCGGTAAATTTATTATTAATAGAAAATCCTTTTTAAAAGAATAGAAAAAAGAACTATTATCAATTAAGAAAAATATAAATAATCCCCCGTTTATTATCTTTATGCTATTAAATAACAGCTAATTCGTTAACATTTTAATAAATTCGGGATATAAATGTTATACGGTAATAAGCAAAAAATGCGCTATAAGATTAAGCACGAAAAAAATCCGGCTAAAACGTTTAAAAGTGTTAGGTATAATTTTAAACCGGACCTTTTTAATTATTATAAAGGTAGCGGAATGCGAAATGGATATTAACGGATGGTCGAAACCTATATTATTTTATATAATCCTAAGGATACCCCGAAATGCAATTTTAAGGTTTTTATAACTAAAAAGGTAAAAAGTTACCTTAAATGCAGCCCGGGGTTAGTTTTATATTAGGCGCGCAAAAAAGTTCCGGGTAAAAGCGACCTACTAGCGACTAATAACGGATAAGCCTACCGTTTTAATCGGAAATATATTCGCCGTAATTTATTACCGTTAAAAAAGGAATACGGAATTAAGATATATATTTACCGCTATATTACTAAAAAAAATGATATGTATATTATAAACGACGATTTCCAAATTAGCCTTAAAAAAACGCTGCTTATAAAATTGCAGGGATTTGAAAACCTTTTTAACGAATCGTAAATTAATACTTTACCCCTATACCAGGGTATTAGCGACTATTATATTAGGTTTAAAAAAAACGGGAAAAGGAAAACCCCGGAACTATTTTAAAGACGGTTATATAATATATTACGGGATTAATTCCTGGAATTAAGGAAATAAATTATTAGCTTTATAAATAAAGGGTAAATCTGCGCTAGCTTTTCCCTAATAGCAGTACTGGTTTTCCTAATTAAAAAAGCATTAGGCGGATAGCGATTATATATAGGTTACCGAACTTTAAACGCAATTATTAAGGTAAACAAATACCCCTTTCCTTTAATAAAAAAAAACGCTCCGTTCGGTATCGGGCGTATAATGGTTTACAAAAGTAAATGTTAAATCGGCGTTTTATAGGATCCGAATTGTAAAAAAAAACGAGCATTTAACGGTATTCCGTACCCGTTTTAGCTTTTTTAAATGGCTAATTTACCCGTTTAAATTAGTTAGCGTACCCGTAATATTCCAAAAATATATTAACAATACCTTAGCGGATATCTTGGATAATTATATATCGGTATATTTAAACGATATGCTAATTTATACGTCGGGCTCGAAAAAGGATTATATAGAAAAATTAAGGAAATCCTAAAAAAACTACGTATAGCTAACTTTAATTTAGACTTAAATAAATGTAAATTTTCAAAAATAAAAATAAAATACCTAAAGTATATTATTATAGTAGGAAAAGGGATATAAGCGGACTTTGAAAAAATCCGGGCGATTAGGGAATGGGAAATTCCGAAAAAATTGAAAGGTATAAAAAGCTTTTTAGGATTTGCGAACTTTTATTGAAATTTTATTAATAAATATTCCGAATTAATAACCCCGTTAGTACGGCTAATAAAAAAAGGAACCCTATTTAAATAAATAAACGAAATCGATACGGTATTCGAAATATTAAAGCTTACATTTACCTAAACCTTAATATTAGCTAAATGGTACCCGGAACGCCATTCGAAAATAAAAGCAAACTATTTTGGTAAAGCATTAGGAAATTGCCTTTTTTAAAAAGGAAGCGATAACATTTGGAAATTAATTGCCTTTCATTCCGCTAAATTAAAACCCGAATAAAGGAATTATACTATTTATAATAAAAAACTTTTAACGGTAATGTTATATTTAAAGGCATAGGAAGCCGAATTCCGTAACGTACAGGAACCGTTTACTATTTATACCGATTATAAAGCGCTGGAATATTTTTCGAAACTTAAGGAAATAACGGAACGTTAAATGCGTTAAGCCGAAATACTATTTAAATTTAATTATACTTTCCGGTTCCGTTTAAAATAGCTAACCATTTTACCGGACGCATTTTCCCGTAGAAAATAAAACGATACGAACGAAAAGCGCATTATAATAATCTTTTAACTTATAAAACCAATTATTTACGTAACCTTAGTTTAAATCCGAACCGATCCCGTACCAGAACTAATATACCTACCTAAAGGAATTACATTATTTATTAGCCCCTAATTAGCTGAATTTTAGGATAAGGCGTTAAAAAACGATTAAACTTACGTAACGAAAAAGGATACGGTTTTAAGCGATACGAAACGGTTTTTATCCGAAACAATAATACGGACGTAAATTACCGATTGTTTAATTAACGTATAAAAGGGGTTTTAATATAAAAAGCGCCTATAGCTCCTTATATAAAAACCTTTAATTACCGCGGTCCTTTATAAAACCTACATATTACCGTTTATAAGATATATGGGTCGGGAAAATATATACTGCATCCTATAAAAAAATTACCATTAGGATAGGATAGTAAAAAATACGAAGCGGTATATGCATAATTGCGATATTTGCAAAAAGTTACGCCTTTTAAAATAGCTAAAGCAAGGCTTTTTTTTAACTATTACTGATAATAAAGCGGTTTTAATTGCAAATTTTAATAGATTTTATAATAGATTTTTTAAAACCTAACGAAAATTCCCCGAAATACCTAATAATATTAATAAATAAGCTATCGAAATACGTTTAATTGGAAGCCATAACGATAATAAAAACCGAAAAATGCGCGTTCCGGTTCTGTAATATATGGTAATGGTTCCAAGGGTTCCCAAATTCCATTATTTCCGATAAAGGATCGGATTAGGTCGGCGACTTTTAAACGGAGCTTTACCGCTTTATAGGGACCAAATAGCTCCTTTTTACTTTTTACCACCGTTAAACGGACGGCGGGATAAAACGCATAAATTAAAAAATGCAGCATTATTTCCGCTGTTTTATTACTTTCGCCTAAAATAATTAACTAGCATATTTAGCAGCCTGCTAATTAGCGTTTAATAATAGGGATTTTTTAATTACAGGTTTTAGCTTTAACCATTTTACTTTAAAGTACGATATTAAAGCGGTTTTAAATAAAAAAATATATATTACTTACCTACCGATAAATAATAAAAAGCGGGTTACCGCGTTTATAGCGAAACTATAAAAGGGTATAAAGATAACCGTAGCCGTAACGGCATACGCATAATAAAAATAAAAGCGCAATACGAACAAATAAAAGCGACCAGCGGAAAGGTACCAGGTAAGCGATAAGGTTTAGTTTTCCTTATGTAATATTAAAACAAATAGGCCTTATAAAAAACTGGATTAAGTATATAACAAATTTACAATGGTAGCGGTCTTTTCCCCTTTAATAATTACGTTAAATATATTTAAAGGGTTGTACCCTACTTTTTATATCGAACTAATAAAACGAACGGCAAAAAACGCGCTCCTTTCCCAGCTTATAAACGATATAAGGCCATTTCCGATATTAATAACAGACGGCTTTAACGAAAAGCTATATAAAAAGTAGGAGGTTGAAAAGATATTTGCGGTACGGAACGTACTAGAACGTAAAGGTTATAGGAAGGCGCTAATTAAATACGTAAATTATAATACTATTAAATGGTAGCCCTTAAAACTGCTTTAAAATACAAAAGCATTTAACCGTTTTAAAGCTAAATAGGGCGACGTACGTATAAATAACGGCCTAAAAAGGCGCGGTTATAAAAAGAAAAATAACCTATAATTGAAAAAAACCGATACGCCGCCATTAAGCTACCGAAATAAAACTAGGTAAAATAGGAAACGAAACGAGCCTTACCATTCATTCGGAATTAAAACTAAAGTACGACTCTTTATTTTCGCCGTTTTTTATATAGGGAGCCCGGGGTTTGCGCGTATAACGGCTGCGCGTAACAGTAGCCCGACGTAAAAGCGATAGCGAACGGTTACGTTTATATAAACCGGTACGGCGTATAGGATTAAGCGTATTACGATTATATGCGAAATTAACGAAACGATAAAGCGTAAAAGCGATAGGAATAATAAAGGCGGGGGCGGTAAGGAAAATAGGTAAGGCGGCGCCCGGTACGAACCTAACGAAAGCCTAAATAATGCCCGATAAGGTAATAGCCATTTAAATACTATACGCCCATTGCGTAACTAAAAAAGCCTCGTACTGCTATCGTGCAAATTCCTATAAGAAAAGTAAATAACGGGAATAATAAAAAAGGTAAACGGGGAAAAAATACCTAAATGGTATTGCTTTATTACCATAATGCAGTTATGGCTTACATTGTAAGGTTATTACCGCTATTACGACGGGAAAGCGTAAAGCCGCCAACTAAAACAAAAGCACTAAAAGCGGCAAAGGTAGCCTAAATATTAAAAGAAAATACGGCGGCAATAAAAAAAGGCGCGGTATAGGCAAAAGCGAAAGCGTAACGCTATTTAATATGCGCCTAATAGAATTTAGCAGAAAAAACCGTACAACGAACCTTAATATTAGCAGAATTATCGGCAATAACCGCTTCGGTAATAACGTGCTTGCCGTTTAAAATAATCCTGCGTACCTTTCGTTAGGCGTAACGGAAAACAGGCGAACGCGCGAGCTTTACGTTTAGGTAAACGCATTTAATTTTACTTTTACGGTAAAAACTGTAATTTTCGGTAAACGTAATACTGCATAACAGTTTACCGTTAATTTTAAATTTATTTATATACGGCTCGCATTCGAATTGCTATTATTAAGCCGGCGTTAATTTATTATCGTCATTATTACTTTCGATAGCGAAATCGCTAATAGCGCGACGGGTAACGGCCTTTTTACGCTAAGAAGGAAAATTAGCAAATACGAATAGGAAGCGAGGCGGAGCTGATTAATATATGCGTTTGAAATTATCGCTACTATTAGGGCGACGTTCGTTATTATTACTATTAGCGGCAAAAGTAAATATTAAAGCGAAAAGCGCGTAAAATAGGAGGAATTAACGTCGGTATAGCGGAAAGGGAACGGAAAAAACGAAAAAGCGTAATATTAGGAAAGGAAAAAAACGAGGCAAAAGGGGAAAGGAAAATTTTACCTATAAGGAAAAGGTTCGGGCCCGATATATAAAGCGGATAAGCGTATAGGAAAAGCCTAAAAAATACGGCGGCCCCGAAAAGGAAGGCATTAAAATGCGTCCATAATAAAAGGAAGGTACGTATATGCCTAGCGCGCTTATAGCACCCCGATAAACCAATAATACCGCATACCGATAAAATAGCGTACCGGATACGGAAAAAACCTTAATACGGTACCCTTTAATAATAAATACGATTACCGTATTGGATTACTAAAGGAAAATAAAAACGAAAAGCTGGAAGCGGTATAGCTTAGCCCGGAAACGGCCCCGGAAAAGGCGGTTATATTATAGTTCCGAACTAAAAACACGGACTTTATAGCAAAGGGCTATGCCTTTTATAACTGAACTTTAAATAAAGACCGATAAAACCCAGCCGCAGCCTACCGTTCTAACTAATATATATAAGCCTACCATTTCCCTTAGCTAAATATACTAGCGAGCCTTTCCTAGCAAGCACTTAAATAACTCCATTTCGGTACCCTCTAGCAGACGGTTCGCGGCTTAGCCCGTAACATATATCCGGTATTTTTTTAGCAATTTTAATCGGAACGCTAGTCCTATTAAGCTAACTATTACTGTAATTTAGAAAGGTCCTAACCATTTATCTAACAGCTTTTTCAAAGGTTTTTTTATTTTAATGTTTGCCGTATCCAATAGTACCCAATTTCCTTCCTTAAAAGGTATTAGTATTTTACGCTTATCGTAATATTTTTTATATATCTTATTTGCCTTTTTTAATAGCATTTTAGCGCGCGCTTTATTTGCTTTTAAAGTTTATACCCTAATTTTAACTGCTATAAACGGCCTTTTTTTAATTACCGTAAAATTATAAGGTCTTTTCGGGTAAAATCCTATTAATAAAAAAGCCGGCGTTTTTTATAACCCTAAATATACATTTGTATTATGCATTTAAACCGCCAAATGTAAAAATAACGCTTAATTATCCTGCTTTTCGCAATAAAAGCACCGGAAATAATGCTTTATTGTTTGGTTGGTCCTTTTTATTTATCTATTGGTTTATAGGTAATAAATAATCGATAACCTGCCTGTAACCCCCAGGTATCCAGCAAATATTAACCAAAACCCGTTCGTAAAAAGCTTATCCCTATTTAATACAATCCCTTTTAATATCCTTAGCAGGCTTTAAACGTATGTAAATAAAAGGTCCCTTAAGCCTTTACTAGTTAATTTCGTTAATATTAAGATAAAAAAGCTATATTTGGTAAATTTATTAATTATTACCAATATTATATCGCATTTTTTGTTTGCTTTATTTATAAACGTTAGCAATTGTTTAATAAAATCCATTAACAGTTTTTAACCTGGTTTATCCGGTATAGGTAACGGGGCTAAAAGCCTGCAAGGTACCTATGTTTTTAGCTTAGTCCGCTAATAGACTTAATACGTCCGTACGTAATCGTGGACGTCTTTAATTATCCCGGGCTAACGGAACTATCGTTTAAGTTTTTCTAAGGTTTTTATTATGCCCTTATAATTTACCGTCGGGCTATTATACTGCTCCTAAAGGATAATTTATTTAAAGGATCCTAAAAATAAAACCTAAATTTTCCCCTAATACCTTAATAGGCTTTCGGTAAAGTCCTAAACGTCTGGCTTTTTTTTCCAGTTTTTTTATAATACAAATTTATCCACTTTTTATGCCTTTTAAATACGTTTTAACGTTATTAAAGCGCCTTTTTTTATAGCGGCTGCTTTTACCCGAACAGGCTTCCGGAATTTCGCTAATAGGTCCCTTTTAAACTTTTTTTTAGCCCGTTCGATTTCCCTTTTTTCCGGTTCGTCCTATAAACGCTTCGATAGGCCGTCCGCCGGGTTCCGGTATCCGGGTTTCTATTTAATAATAAAATCGTACTTTGCTAGTTTTTCAAATTACCTTGCTTAAGGGCTCGTTATTTTCGCTTTTATTATTATATAGGTATAATTCAGGTAATCCGTAACTATTTTAATAGTTTGCTATTATAAAATTATACATATAAAATAATATTAAATAACCGTATAATTACGGAATAACTAGGATAAAAATAATCCGATAAAATAAAAACAATCGAAAGGATTTCTTTCGATCGATTCGAGCAAATCGAATCGTTTCTATTACTTTCTATCGGATTCTAATCTAAATAATGGATTAATAATACCTGGATATGCTAGAATCTTCCATATTATAAATCACGATTATAAATCATTAATTTCTAAGCAGAATCTTCTAGATTCGGATTAATAATATGGAAAAATAATTATTACGGTAAGTGAATGGAAGATTCTGGCATATAACCTAACGAATATAAATACGGCTACGATCCCAGCTTAAAGGAAGCGGGAAAATTACTTGTATTACAAGGACTTTTATAAATAATAACGATAACCCCATATTTATTACAATAATTCACTCCTATTATTATTTTCTACCCTTTATTAAGGTATTTTCCTTATATCCCCTTATATTTACTTACTTTTATTTTCACAGGTCCTAACGGATTTTAAAAGTTTCGAACGACTTATATTCCCTTTATAAAATTATTGAAAGGTATCTTAGAGTGCAGGGTAACTTGGGCCCTAAAGCTGCTGTAATTACAGTGCTTTAAGGCCTATATTATATACTGTCGCTTTTCTATTTACAGTAATCCTAATGAGGGTGCATTGCCTTCCCTTATATACCTTCCGACATGCATCCCGTGCATATCCCACCCAAAGGGCTTCTGGTACCGCAAGTGACTTTCCGAAAAATTATTTTATATAGGGATTTTTAAAAATCGACTTACGGCCACCAAAGCCATTTCCACGTTAGGCCTCTAAATCTGACTTGGGCGTAGCACCCACTTAGGTTGCAGGGTAAATGCATGGCGGCCCCACAAAGGTACAGGGTAACCTTTGGTGGGTGCACCTTATGCATTTTCAATGCATTGCACCTATTTGCAATACCACGTATACAGGGTAAGTCTAACAATGCAAATAGCACTTAGGTTAATATGTACCCTAAGGTAATACAACTAGCTACAGGGTAGGTAGTATGGTATTATTATTATAAAGAGATTCCTTTCTAGCAGCTAATATAAATATCAGCTTAGGGTAATCTCACAACCTAAATATTACTACAGGGTAGGTACCCTGGGTAATAATCCCTATATGCCGGAGCTTATTTTAACAAAAATCCCGTCTTTTAGAGGCGGTACCGCTGGTATGTGAGGCTCTGCAGCGTAGGGACCGTTATGGGGCCCCGCATCCCTTTAGTTACGTGCGATTAATATCCATTATTCTAATATAAACGTATCGATAATTTGCTTTGGTTTGAATAAGGTTTGTTAAGTTTGCATAACGCTTTTTCCTTTTCCTTGTTAGCTGTATTTAATTCTGCGCCGTTAATAAAGGTATTTGCAACGTGGCTTTTTTTGCGACTGGCGGTATTTAATTTTGCGCCTTTTACAGGAAAAAAACCTTTTCACTTGTTTTTCTGGTAATTAAGAGTTGCTACCATTTGTTACGTTTGGTAAGGCGTATTAGAGGTACGGACGCCTTTAAATGGAATCTGGTGAAAATCATTATAATAATCCTCCTTCCGTCAGTCCGTTATAGACTGTCGAGTGGAATCTAATCTATCTGCTATTTCTCCATATGGTTACATGATCGTGCATGTGCCTATCAATCCTTGTCAGGGGCCTCTCGTGGTCCTAGAACCTGTCAAAAATACAAGGGATTTATAAAGCCGGTTTTTCCGCTTTACGGGGGGAAAAAAGAAAAAAAGGTTAAAAAAGAATAATTTTCGTCTATAACCCCTACTGTTAGAAGACTACCTTTTAGGGGATTTCCCTTATATGCGACTACGTTTAGCCCTACCGGTAGAAATACCATTAGCTTCTAGTGATTCCAATGCTCATTTTGCCTCTATACGAAGTTTCTTCCTAATACCTACCGCAAAAAAAAACGCTTTAAATAAGCCTATTACGAAAAGAAAAGAGCTAAAAACGGGGGAATAAAAGGTTAACAGGTAGGTAGGAAATGAATTTACCTTAAAATTAACTGTTAGGTGCACGGATCCAGTCCAGCGCATAAAGCGGGGTTAGGCAATATGGAATTAAGGTTTAGCTGTAAAGCATCGGCGAAATGCTGGTATTTTAACCCTAAAATATCGGTAAAATGCCGGTATTTTAACCGTACTACGCTAGCGGAACTAACGGGATATAGGCAGATGGCCGCCTCGGACGTCCGTAAAGGATACCGGGGATTTATAAGGCCGGTCTTTCCGCCCTACGGGGGAAAAGGGGGGGAAAGGTTAAAAAAGGATAATTTTCGTTTATGACCATTATTGTTAAGAGATTACCTTTTAAGGGATTTCCTTTGTATACGATTACGTCTGGCCCTATTGGCAGAGATACCACTAGCTCCCAGTAATTTCAGTGCCTATTTTGCCTTTGTATGAAGTTTACTCCTGATATTAACGTGGCATTTGGATCGCGATATCCTTGGATGTATTCCTATAGCAAAATTTGCAGTGAAAATACATTTTAGTGCGTCCCCCTGTAAAGTGGAGATTTCTCCTTGTTAGAACCCCCGGCCTACCCCCCTGTTGGACCCGCGATTTTTAACCTTTCAGACCCCAACAGATAGTACTCTGCCGTGGTCAGGTTTACCCCCGTACAGGGCTGGGTCTGGACTGCGCTGCTATTTTTAACTATGCATCCTTTTGTTTTATTTCACTCCTTCATCCCGACCCTGATACGCCGTTGGAATCACGGCTCCGCATTGCGAGTGGCGGGCAGAACTTCCTGTGCAGAGCCAGCACGGGGTGTTACAGACTGCAGCGTGTGGCCTGACTGGACTGCTGGATTGCGCTTGTATAAAAGGTGCCAACAGGGGGTCCTAGGTCGCGCGGGTGGACAGCCCCGGCGTCTTTTTATACCTAAAATCCAAGTCTGCCCAGGCCGAGCCCACGCCTAGCCACTAATTCATGTCCGCCCGTGTTAAGTGAATCAACTATGAAGCAGTGTCTTTGCTCAATCTGAAAGTTTTCTTGTCCCATCATGGCTTCTGCAGAGCACATCATTATCCCATCGCCAGTGACTGAGGCTGCGCCCGAGCCCCTGGCGGCGATGATCAAGACCCCCCTCTTTGGCTTCGGGCTGTCTGTCGTTATTGCCGCCATCTTTCTTGGCCGGGTCTTCACCGGCAAAAAGCCCACGTTTCCATCCGTTGACTACGACAAGTCCAGCTACACCTTCCTGGGCAACGCCTACAGCCTGGTGGAGAATGGCAGGAAGCAGTGGCCGGGGCAGCTGTTCTTCATCCCGGGCGAGAACGGGCCCCTGGCCATCGTCCCGCCCAGCATGATCAACGACATCCGCAGCCACCCAGCCCTCAGCTTCATCGAGACCGTCCGGGAGGACTTCCACGGCGGCCTGCCCGGCTTTGAGGCCTTTACCATTACCTCGCGCGAGGACCGCCTGCTGCAAAATTTCATCATCAAGCACCTGACCAAGTACATGGTTGAGCACGCGCTTTCTTCCGCCCGGCGGGTAGTCTCATCTCGTATCTGAATTGCTTCGGCCAGCTAACTTCACGTCCTAGGCACCATCTTGCAGTCCCTGTCCGACAAAGCAGCATTTGCTCTGCACACAAACTTTGGCGAATCGACGGGTTGGTCATCTCTGCTCGCTCGCGGCATAATTGCCGCCATAGGATGCAGCAGATCGCACAACTAATACACATGTGATAGAATGGCGCGAGCACTTGATACGCCCCGCCATCCTCGACGTCATCTGCCGCGTCGCGTCCAGAGTCTTCCTCGGCGAGGACCTGTGCCGCAACGAGGACTGGCTCGAGGTGAACAAGGTGTACACCACGGCCGCCTACATGGCCGCCAGGGCCCTGAGGCAGTGGCCCATCCACCTGCGCTTCATCTACCACTGGTTCGAGCCCCTCTGCACCGAGCTCCGGAAGTTCCGCGACAGGTCCAGGGCCCTCATCACCCCCGTGCTGGAGAAGCGGCGCGCGATCCGCCGCGCGGCGCTCGCCCAGGGCAAGCCGGCCCCGACGTTCGAGGACGCCATCGACTGATTCGAGCAGGAGGCCCAGGGCAGGCCCTACGACAGCGGCATGGCCCAGCAGGCGCTGGCCGCCACGGGGAACCACACCACGTCCGACTTCACCACAAAGTTTGTGCTCACCGTCGCCCAGCACCCGGAGCTCGTGCAGGAGATGCGGGACGAGATTGTAAAGGTGCTCAGCGCCGAGGGCGGCTTCACCAAGGCGGCCCTCGCCAACCTGAAGCTCCTCGACAGCGTCATGAAGGAGACCCAGCGCCTCCAGCCCATTGCCACGTGTAGGTCCCCTTTTCCCCTCAGCCTCGCTGCTGCATCGTCCCCACGTGCCTCAACCAAGACCAAACAAAAGACTGACCACGGCGGAATCCCGTGGCAGGCATCATGGCCCGCATCGCCACCGACGATGTCCGCCTCCCCGACGGTACCGTCATCCCCAAGGGCGCCAACATGGTCGCTGACGGGGGTTGGCGGCTGAGCCCGGACGTCTACGAGGACCCGCTCAAGTTTGACGGGCGCCGCTTCCTCAAGTGGCGCGGCACCGACAAGGAGAGCATGGCCCACTTTGTCAGCACGGCGCCCTCGCACACGGGCTTCGGCCATGGCGTCTACGTCTGCCCGGGCCGCTTCTTCGCCTCGAGCGAGAGCAAGGTCATCCTGTCCCACCTGATCGTGAAGTACGACTGGAAGCTGGCCGAGGGCTCCAGCGCCGAGGCGCCCATATTCGGCCTGTTTGTGGACGCGAACAGGGCCGCAAAGGTCCTGATGCGGAAGCGGCCTGTAGTGGAGCTGGATCTCGACTCGCTGAGGGTGTAGATGATGGCGTGGTAATGGAGCCGAAACGGCTTTCTTGGGCTGTAGCATGGGAAGGCTGTGCCTCCAGGGATATTATTGGCTTGTGGCTTGTCTTAATACGAGACTTGACCCAGGGCGTATCGCATTGCCTGTGTAGATGACCGTAGCTGCAGTGGCCAAGGAGTTAAGCCTTCAGTACGAACGTCTCAAGGGCTTAACGTGGGCTTGGACGTTCGCAAGAAATAGAAGCCTTGATTTGATGCCTATACTACATCGTCTGTAAATTATTGAGCCCCTTTCTTCAGGAGACAATATGTCGTGATGTCAATTTAGCGATAGAGCTCGGACACACCAGCAGATGTGAGTGTTCCAAAAACTCCAGGAGACCTTTTGCTCCCTGTCATTATGTTTCTTGCAGCCACAAGGAAGACAGGACGGCATATGACAAAACTAAACGCCCAATCTAGGCAAAAGACTTGTCACATTCTTGGATGAGGATAGGCTGAGGACTTGTGAAGCGGCGCGCCAAGCCGGGGAATCTTGCGGCTACTGGGGCTGGGATCTCCAGGGCCGGAGGGTTCCCGGAGAAGCGAGCTGTGCCCGAGGTCATGCCTGCCTTTGTACCGGATTTGCGCGGAAGAGCCTGAGTCCAGACACGTAATGTAGGCCCTCAGGGTCGCCATGAATCAAGAAGCCGAGAAAACAAGGATTTCCGTGTCGTGTAATAGTGTCGGCATATGGCAGGCTGTTTCGCTGAATCGCCTGCTCAGAGGCCGAGTACCCAAGATACCAACACCGCTGGCAAAAACAGCCTGTATATCGGAAAGCCTGGCCTACAAGGCAAGGGGGAAATGGTAGGATATATGTGAGGCTGTGACTCCACCGGCCTATAGCCTATCTGCATAGCTTAAAGAGGCGGTGCCCTTACCCGGTCCATGGGCGGCTACTCGGTACAAATATTTTGTTTATCACAGCCCACTGGATTGGGATCCTATCGCATCTTCGGCGCAAGCACAGCAGCCTGAAGCCTTGCGCTTCGCCGCCCGAACCTGATTCCACCTTCGATAAGCCAACCTCCACGCGGGCCGTGCTGTTAGACCATGGCGTCCGATGATAAGCAGTCCGATGGCCGCGGCAAGGAGGACGCTGAGGCCTCGCCCCCCGACTCGCCTCCCCCACGCGACGACTACCTCCAAGGGCTCAAGCTGTTTGCAGTCGTTTTTGCCCTCATGCTGGGGATGTTCTTGGTAAGAAGGGGCAAACTGGCTCTGGGATGGCCGCCGCGCATATGCAGACAGACATGCTGACGAGATCGAAATTCGTACCAACCCGCGGTCCAGGTTGCCCTCGATCTGGTAAGTAAGGCCCCTTGACTAACTGTTCTTCCCAGCCAAGGAACATTCCAAGCGGCTGGCTAAAATCACTACGCAGACCATTGTAGCCACTGCCGTCCCGAGCATCACCGCCGAGTTTTGAGTGAGTGATCCGCCTCCCCTCCTGTTTGTATGTATCCCTTTCGAGACTGACATGAAGCCTAGTCGTTCGAGGACATCGGTTGGTACGCAGCAGCCTTTTTTATCACCCTGGCCGCCTTCCAGTCCCTCTGGGGCAGAGCGTACAAGCACTTTGACCTCAAGCTGGTCTTTTTGACCACGGTTGTTCTGTTTGAGCTCGGAAGCCTGATCTGCGGTAGGTCTGATGTGTGATATCCTGTCGGTAACACAAGCAGAGAGCACGCCGGTGGCTGACACTAACAGCCAGGTATCGCCCAAAACAGCGTCACCCTCATCGTGGGACGCGCCGTTGCTGGCCTCGGCGGAGCTGGCATCACTGGCGGCATCTACACAATCGTGGCCTTTATCGTTCCCCCAGCAAAGGTCCCGACCTACATCGGCTTTGTGGGCGCCGTCTTTAGTGTCGCCAGTGTCGCCGGCCCGCTCCTGGGCGGCGTATTTTCCGGCGAGGTTACATGGCGGTGGGCGTGCGTTGTGCCCTGCCCCCGTTTTATTTCCGCGAAATGGCTGACCTTTCCCAGATTCTACATCAACCTGCCCATTGGCGGTATATCCGCCATATTACTCGTGGTATTTTTTCACACGCCCGCGGCGGTTAAGCCTGTTCCTATCGATCCCTTGGATCTGCTGCTTTCCTTGGATCTCCCAGGCATCATCTTGTCATTAGGCTTCAGCACTTGCTTCACCCTCGGGATGCAGTGGGGCGGCGTCGTCGAGCCTTGGTCGTCTCCAAAGGTTATTGTAACGCTCGTGGTATTTGCAGTCCTGGTGTTCGCCTTCGGTCTAGACCAGTGGCTTTGCGGCGAGAGGGCCTTGATTGTGCCTCGCCTAATCAAGCAGCGAACCATCGCGGTCCTGTGTCTCTTTATCTTTTTGTATGCCAGTATCCCCCCAACAGTCCCCAGCCCGCGTGTTGATCGAGCTAACACCGGAGGGACAGCTTGAACGCCACCAACCTATCCATCTTGTACAACCTGCCGCAGTACTTCCAGTTCATCAACGGGGTCTCGCCCACCATGAGCGGCATCCGCAACCTGCCCATGATCTTTTCCACCGCGCTCGGATCCATGCTCAGCGGGTCCCTCCTTGGTCGCTACGGGTGCTACCAGCTGTTCCTCATCTCGGGCGCCGCCTTGCTGACCCTCGGCGCCGGGCTCATCTACACCCTCGAGCGGGACTCGTCCCTCGGCGAGATAATCGGGTACCAGCTCCTCGTCGGCTTCGGCGTTGGCTGGTGCGTCCAGGTGCCCGTCACCGTCGCCCAGGGCCTCGTGCAGCCGCACGACGTCGCCGTCGTGACCGCCCTGGTGCTGTTTTTCCAGCTCATCACGGGGGCCCTCGGGGTCGCCTCGGCCCAGGCCGTGCTGACGAATCGCCTGTTTGCCGCGCTCGCCGAGCTGGCCCCCAACTTGGAGCCGCACAAGGTCCTTGCCGTGGGTGCGCACGAGATCCGGCTCGTCTTCCAGGGCGCCGACCTGGACCACGTCTTGGAGTCCTACATGACGGGGCTCAAAGATTCGTGGGCCATGTCCGTCGCACTCAGTGGCTTGACCTTTTTGTCGGCGCTCCTCGGCGATTGGAAGAATATCAAGGGGGACCCGAAAAGCACCGTCGATCCCGATAGCTCGGGAAGTGAAGATGGAAGATGATCATTTGGCCTGCCGAAGCCAGGCCCAGATACCGCTCTACAGTATTTCTGGTGGCCTTTGGGACTGCGAGTCACAGCGAGGTCCACCCTTTGTCACGGCTCAACAGCACCGACATGATGGCTGTGGATCGCAATCAACTCAATGTGAGGGCTTGACTGCATTCTTCGATTTACTGTTTGCAGGTTCTTTGTATTGTTAACATATATAGCTCTTTAATCTGGCTTTAGCCGCCATTCTCAACCGAGAACAACTTGCCGACTATCTTCAACCCTTCAACCCCCTCGCTTGGTCTCCTCCCTCGGTGACTTGGCCAGCACATCCACGCAGCCTCTTCACTGCACGATGTGATGTGACAGGCCGACGTGGCTGCATGGGGGGGTTCCCACAATGATACAGGTGGGGCTTAGAAGTCGGCGGCTGGACTGCTCCGTTTTGGTGCCAGCCTTGACACCTCTTTGGGCAGCCATTGCTCCAAGAAACGACGAACGCAAGACACACGGCATCATAGGCCAATGCTGGCCTTGCGCATGTCTGTTTATCTGGGGCATGATGGCGCCATGGCGCTCGTCGTGCCCAAGAACTATGACCTTTCCAGGTCTTTCGGGCCAGCCGTTTCCAATAGCTCGTCGCCCCCGTTTCGGGTGGCTGTTTCGAATTGCGAACGCATCGAGCGTGTGGGCCGGTTGGTCGCCTTCGCTTGCAGATGCATGTCGAGTCATCTTCCATCACAGCGACGGCATAAAGTTGAATCCGATAATGCCCTCGGCCATCGAGGGGCCCATCTGTTCAAGCGACAGCTCGTCTTCTTCCTCGCTTACTCGCCTAAAGATGCTGACCCTCCTGCCGATAATGCCGTTGTCGCCCACAATGATGGCCATAGGCGTCGCGAGCTCTAGCTCGATCCCGGTACCGTCCGGGAGGCGGGTCGCTTGCGCGAAAGCCAGCCGCTCAAAGAGCCCGCACTCTTCTGCTAGGATCGACATGTCGCCGGACTTGCTGTTGATGTGCAGAGTTGGAACTTGTCAGATACAGTCCGTTGCCTCTGGGTTGTCATCACGCCCATGTGGTGCTTACTGGATCAGCACCACCGCATCGGACAGGGCGCTGAGGCTGCTGTCGTCGCTGGCGGTAAGCCGCGCGTGCGTCGCGACGCTGCTTGCCGGGGCGCCGGTGGTGTAGAAGGCGAGCTCCCCGCCCCACTGTGTCGCGGCCGAGCTGAGGACGGCAAGGGCTCCGCCCCGAGGCTTGTTTGATGTGTCTGGCCCGCACATGGCTTTATTTTAGGTCTGCGCTTGCTGGTGACGGCAATGTGAAAACTGCTTTCTGAGTCGGGGCAGCGAACAACGGATGAACGGGCGAGGCACCTTGACGCTCCAGGACGCAAGCATCACCCAGGGCAGGCAGCCGCACGCCTTTTAAGCACACGGCGCCGCCATCTCAGCGCGGGCCATCCATCAATGTGCGCACCTGTGCGCTGCCGTCAGGTGTCGCGGCCGCCGCGGTGTGTCGACATGGCTCCCAGGGCCGAATGCCAAGAGGGGTGCGTCCGTTTCGGTCGGCATTCCCACAATGTCGTCGCACCCAAAACGCGCGCACCTCCTCTGGGCCAATCAGCTGCGACTCGTCAGCCAAACACGGCAAAAAATAAAAAAAGACCCGCCCGAATGCAGAGTACTGGACGAGCAAGTTTGAGCAACATCGATCCGTTTTCCCGACACTCCCAGCGACCTTTTTCCTTCCCCCAGCCGCTAGAACAATGGAAGCCCTGCCACTGTCGAGCAGCGCCAGCCGCCACCCCAGGGCTCCCAGACGGGCTCGGCTGGTGGGATGCCAAGGTTGTCACTTTGTCCCCGCCATACGCGCACTTGACACGGCCCGTGGCCATCAATGTGCGCATGGTGGATGGGTGGGCCATCAGGGTTGCGCGTGAGAGGGGCTTCCGCCTGCAAGAAACATGCTCATAGTCTGGCCTGCGCTCCCGCCAGAGACCACCTGGCCCGTCTTTCCTTCCTCCCCTCCGTCCAGACCGCCTTGTCCTCCTCAATCGTGATCTTGCTCATCTCGCTTCCCAGGTCCTGCCACCAAGCATTCTTCGTGTTTTGCCGGCCCAGAACAGACAGCGTGTGATAGCAAACGACCAAGATGGCTGGCCCAAAGTACACCCTCCCCGAGCTCCCCTACGCCTACAATGTACGTGCCGGCTGCTGCCCCTACCCCTCCCCCGCACCGCTAGAGCCTGCGCGGGCCATTTGCTCCCGAGCCGGTGACCACGGGCGGCCACGCGGACCATCCCGTAGGCGGACGAGCTAAGGTAGCTAACGAGCCAACGTCACGCACGCGCACACACACCCGGCAATGGACAGGCGCTCGAACCGTACATCTCGGCGCAGATCATGGAGCTGCACCACTCCAAGCACCACGCCACCTACGTCGCCAACCTGAACAAGGCCGCCGAGGCGTACGACGCCAACCCGCTCTCGGGCCGCGCCGCCCTGCTGGCCGCCCTCAACTTCCACGGCGGCGGCCACATCAACCACTCGCTCTTCTGGGAGAATCTGTCGCCGGCCTCGAGCCCCGACGCCAACCCGGCCACCTCGGCGCCCAAGCTGGTCGCCGAGATCGAGAAGACGTACGGCAGCCTCGACGCCTTCAAGCAGGCCTTCTCCGCCGCGCTGCTGGGCATCACGGGCAGCGGCTGGGGCTGGCTCGTCAAGGAGGAGGGCGCCACGAGCGCCCTCACCATCGTCACCACCAAGGACCAGGACCCCGTCACCAAGGGCGTCCCCGTCTTTGGCGTCGACATGTGGGAGCATGCCTACTACCTGCAGGTAATTGTTCTTTTTTGGTTGGCCTGCTCTGGGTTTGGCAACCACACATGCGGGATGCTGATTTTGCGGTCGGGAACGTGCGTATAGTACCTCAACGGCAAGGCCGCCTATGTCGACAACATCTGGAATGTGATCAACTGGAAGACGGCCGAGTCGCGCTTCCTGGGCAGCAGGGCAGAGGTCTTCAAGACGCTCAAGTCGGCGCTGTAGGCGCTTGGATGGAATGGTTAGAGGCTGCGTTTCTCACGATACCAAATGATGCGATGACGATACGTGCTGGCACCAATGAGAACAGCGGCAGGATAGCACCTAGACAGGATCTATGAAAAAGCCAGTCTCTCATCCACCCTCCCAACTATTTGTCAAAGCTTCTCCCGGGAATTGCAGTAGGTCCACCATCTCGAATTTCAGTTGGCAGCAACTGTGAAGGACGCCATCCCGTGAATTGGCGATGGCGAAGTGGGCGAGCTAGAGCTCCGCAAAACACACTCAAAAACTAGCGAGTATTATTACAGAACTGACATCAGACTCTCGCATATATGCCGTACCTTCTATTTTTTTCCTGTCATGCAGGAGATTTCAGTCTCTTGCCTCTGTCGCTATACTCCTGGAACATTCTCTTGACTCGACTACCAGACCTTTCCAGCATTTCCCAAACCACACGCAGAATTTGAGCGGGCTTCTTTTCTCTATTGAGAATGACGGAGGCAAGTACAAGGGCAAATATGAGTGGAAGAGCTGTTGCCGGATACACCCAGAACTGCTCGTGGCCCGGCAGATACTGGTCAGTCATGCTGAAAAGACTGGCGAGCCAAGACAGAGGAACGAAGACGAGGGCAATGTAGGTCAGCCGCGTCGTGCTGGTTGCCTCGACAAGGCTGCGGCGAGATTCGAGCAGCTGCACGATGGATGTGGCCACGGGGATCATCTGCTCCAGAGACTGGTTGTAGCCCCTGAGCTGCGACTCGATGTAGTCAATGTCCTGAAGCACGGGCCCCCAGCGTCGCCGCAGCGCGCCATTCGTATTCCTTCCTGCTGTTTGGCCTAGACTTGCTGGATTTTCCCCTTGATCGTGGCTTTCCACCTCGCCCAGCTGGTAATCCACAAAGGCCCTGAGCGCGCCGAGCTTTTGGAGGCTCTGCTTGCAGCGCCTCCTCCACCGCTGCAGATCGACGAGGTCGCTGTTGTGCAGGCGGCCGTCGGCGTCCTGCAGCGAGTACTCGTAGTATTTGAGGTAGCGGGAGATCACGTGGACGTACATGACCCACGCGGCCAGGGCCATGCGCACGGGGTAGTAGCCAAAGTCCAGGGTCAGCTCGCGGCCGTCCCGAGAGGCCGCGGGCCCGGCGCCGGAGCGGCCGCGGAGGTACCCGACCACGCTGTGAAGCACCGAGCCCTTGGTCTCGTCCCGAGGCATGCCTGCGTCGTGCCCCCCTTGGTAGAAGCGGGAGAACCGCACGGGTGCCGTGAACTCCTCGAGGCCGCCGTGCAGCGGACGGCTGGCGTGGGTCCTAGTGCCCCCCGACCTCAGTGGTTCCATTACTGCGCGGATCGGCGGGTCGGTCAAGACCAGGCAGACCCAATTGTGGCCGAGAGCCGCGACGACGATTGAACAGCACCCCCGCGCGAGGCCGAGCTGCTTGCCGTCAAGAGGCGGGAGCCGACGGACGCTGCGCGGGACGTTGGCGTATGTCTTCAGCGCATAAGCCGAGTCTCGGAACGTCTCGGAGTGGCCCAGGTCGACGGCCAGCTGGTAGTGCACATGCAAGAACCCATTCTCGGCCAGCTGAGATGGGAGAAGGGCGAGCGAAGGCGGAGCGGGTGCCTTTTCCAGGTCTTGGAAGTCGGTGTTGATGTGGCCGGCAAAAAAGGCTGGGTCCACGTCTAGCGTGCTGCCCAGGATTCCAACCAGCTCCGGTGTGATATTCTCGACAAGCAGGACTCTGCCTTTGAGTCCCGGCGGCACTGCCGAGCAGAGGAGGTGGTGCAGCCGAGCCGGATCGGTCACTGTCTGCGGCTCTGCAGGAGCAGCAGCTGGGCCGTCGAGATATTCGAGGAGAACAACAGTGCTCTGGTGCAGCGGACGGCGGGCGGCATACGCACCCAGACCTGCAATGCAGGGGTTGGCCCGGCTTCGCAAAGCGATGAAGTCCCGGTAGGCCGCTGCCCTCTGTGCGCTCCCACTTTCTTCGACTACCGGCACCATCTCGTCTGGTTACGATGCTCAAGTCGGCAATCAAGGGCAAAGAGCTGTCCGAGGCACAAAGCAGATGCAAGCCAGTTCATGGGCCCAAGCCCAAGCTGTGCCAAGCATTTCCTTTGCGGGACGGTCGGGCTCGACTGACCTGTCCGCCCAAGTCGGCTCAGCCTCACCAGTACCGGTGCATCGAGTTCTCTTGGACGTCTGTAATTGGGTGTGCGGTCGTTTTGGGGGCTGACATCTGACGCATACGCATCGCTAGCTCGGAGGCATTGCCTGGAACCGTCCAATGGCACACCGCTGTGCTTCGAGCCATAGCTCCTCCTCCTTTTTTCCACTTCACCTCCTCTTTTCCATGCCATCCATCCTTTTACCTTGGGCTTCTCCGCCTCTTTCCACCCTTCTACCTCCATTCAAGCAAGCGCATCAGAAACCACCTTGACTGGCACGGCTCACCATCCACCGACGCGTAGCCATGGCCGAGTAACTTCCATCTCGGCCGGCGGCGCAAAACGAACTCGGATCGGATCCCACGGCGGCACTCAAAACTACCATCGACGACCTCGTCGCCGAGTGGGATGGGAAACTATGCAATGCCGACCCCCGGGCCTGGGCAGACGAGACAAAACGAAGCTCCCAAATTCGGGAGGCGTTCGTGACCGACATCTGGAGCCAGGTTGAGGATGGCTACAACAAAATGCTTTCGGTCCTCGAGTCACACTTCAATGCACGTCTGAAGGCGCTCGGCATCGCTGCTGACGTGCAGGCGCGGGTCAAGAATGTTGCATCCATCGAAAAAACCCTGGAACGCCGGGAAACAAACAAACTGTTTGCAAGCGTTGGCGACATTTTCGTCGAAATGCACGATCTGGCCGGACTGCGGATAGTTCCCTACAGCAATTCAGACCGAAACAAGGCCGCAGCGTTTATTGACCGAGAATTCGGCAAGCTAAAGCCCTCAGCACACATCTCGGCAGATCGCAAGGTTGGCGAATCTTGGGACGTGCGCTTCGGAGCCTACGAGTCCAACAACCACAGGCTTGGTGTACACGGGTGCTCGGCACAGGACCAAGCATTGTCCCCATATCTAGGTGTTATGTTTGAGGTCCAGATCACAACGTGGGCCCAGAGAGTCTACAACATCATCGCTCACAAGCTGCTTTACAAGGCCCAGATGGGCACCTTGAACAAGCAATCAGAGCTACACATCGATCTTCTGCATGGATCCGTCACATCCATTGAAGTGCAGCTCGAAGCACTGAACGGCGCCATTGAGCAGCGTGTGGAAGAGAGAGCAGCCCGTCGAGAGGGACCCACCGACACAAGCATGGAGAAGTTTCAGGAGGCCAAGAATGCTGCTCTAGATAAACTTGGAGACATCGGCCCAGAGGTGAGGAGAGCAATCGAGGACGCGTTCACTGCTCTTTTGGACTCTCTCGAAGACCAAAGACCAGAAGGCTCCGATAAAGGCCAATATCTCAGAAGCCAACTCGAGGAACAGCGCAGGATTCTGGCTGCGTATGTTGCATCCCCTGCTGTATTTTCTCGTTTAATTTCCTCTACTTCGAGTCCCGTACTAATTCTTCAGCAGCGGCTTTGAAGAACATCGCCTAGAGTGGAAGAAACACCTCAAAGGCCTGGAGCTGATGGCAAGCAAGGAATACAAAGAAAGTCTCGGCCGCCAGGAGATGGCCAGACATCACGAGCACCACGCCAGCCTTAGGTCCCAGGAACTAGAAAGAAAGGCAGAGCACAAGGAAATTCTCGAGCGCCAGGAAGCCGAAAGACGTCAGGCGCAGCAGAATATGCTCAGAGTCGAGGAAAACATGAAATCAGGGCATCTTTTTCGGCAGCGCTGTGGTGTCCTGATGGAAGCGCTCCAAAAAACCTCGCCGTACCGGAAGGGCAAGAACCGAAACCTTGACAGGGCTGACAGAACATGCGAGTGGTTCACGAACCATGACCGCTTTAACCGATGGCTCGAGAGCAGTACCTCAAGCCTCCTCTGGGTCTCAGCTGGAGCGGGCTGCGGCAAGTCCGTGCTATCCAAGTATCTCGTGGACGAGAGGCTTCCCAAGGAGCCGGGTCCGAGGATAGTATCCTACTTCTTCTTCAAGGATGACTTCGAGGAACAGAAGAGTGTCCACGCCGCACTCTGTTGCCTCCTACATCAGATCTTTGTCCAGAGGCCTGATCTACTAACGGACCAAATCTTGGTTCGGTTCGAGGATGGGGGCTCGGGCCTTCTGGAATCATTCAATGACCTCTGGGACATACTTGTGGCGATCTCGGAGCGAGCAGACGAACTAGTTTGCGTCTTGGACGCATTGGATGAATGCCAAAGAGAAGGACGACGTCTGCTGTCCAAAGCGCTCCAAGATTTCTACGGCCCGGCTAAAAGCGGTAGCACCGGTGGCTCAAGAAGAAGACTCAAGTTTTTGGTCACCAGTCGACCCGAGGATGAGATCCAGCACGAGCTGGACTTCTCGGCTGCGTCCAGTGGACGTGGAAGAGAGAATCAATACCCTTCGATTCATCTGGAAGGTGAAAATCGTGAAGAGGCCCAACAAATACAGGGAGAAGTTGCGATTGTGATCGGCAATCTCGTGGAGAACATCAAAGTCAGATATCATCTGACCGAGAATCAGAAGCAGGAGGTCTTGGAGGCGTTCACGAGGTCCGAAAACAAAACATACCTCTTCGTGCACCTCCTCCACGAACACATGATGGAAGGCTGGGTTGACGTGACGTCGTACGAGTTTTCGGAAGCACTCAGGAATCGACCCAAAACCCTCGATCAGGCTTACGAGAAGATCCTTTCACGGACTACCGATCGCCTCAAAACAAGAAGGCTGCTGCTCATACTGGTAGCTGCTGCCAGGCCACTCTCTCTAACGGAGCTTGCCACAGCCCGGGCAGTGGACTGTCTGAAGCCAACAAATCCCAGATATATGCAGAGGGATGAGCCTCCGTTCGCCGCCACAGCAATCGTCCCAGCATCCGAAGAACAAACCAAACAATTGGTCAACAACCTTTGCGGCTCCTTTTTGAGAATCGTGGACGAGAAGGTCTACTTTCTCCATCAGACGGCCAGGGAGTTCCTCTTGTATGACGAAGATTTATTCTCGGACGATCGAATATACTCATCTTACGAACCTAAGGTCGTCCGCGATGGATCCAAGCTTGGGGAGCCCGGGTCTTGCTTGGGCAGGACATCTCATGCGCCAGAGCCTCCTTTCAAGGCATCTTTGTGCCTTCGCGACTCCAACATCTTGATGACGTATATTTGCATCAGGTATCTCGCAAGCCAAAACCTTGGGAAGTATACAGCACGGGATCTCGAGCAAATCCGTGCAAGCCTCTTTTTATTCGATTACGCTTTCGAATACTATCGTCTACACCTCTCTTTCTGTCGATCTTATCTTCCGAGCTTCTACCCACCGCGCATCGTACATTACACGCGGCACTTTGTTTTCCGGGATGTATCCTGGCTCAAATTTGCGACTGCCTCAAAGGGAACTTTTCTCTATGCATGCATGCAGGATGATCTGCCAACCGTCGAACGGATGCTCCAGGAAGGTTTCGACGTCAACTCAAGAGCGAATGCACTCCAACGGCCAGCTCTATCCGTGGCGGCGGAAGACGGGCAAGAAGAGCTCTGCAAGCTACTCCTCGCACAGGAGGGGATTGATCCTGAGGCACGCGACCCACTGTCAAAGACGACGGCCCTGGCTTTCGCAGCCCGAAATGGAAACCTATCAATCGCGAGAATGCTTCTTGAAACGGGTCGGGTAAACGTACAGGCTGGTGACTACGTGGGAAACACTCCCCTGGACTTGGCGATAGAAAAGAAGAATCCAGCTATGGTCAAACTATTGCTCCAGGTGGGAGAGGCCTTTGTGAATGCAGAAAGAGTTGAAGGAATAAGTTCTCTACTGCATATATTACTGAGAACGAACGTGGATATTGCGAGGCATTTTCTAAGGCGAAGGAGTGTTGACGCTGAGATGCTGATAAGAGACCTGATGGAAGGCATACGTTGGGCGGAGTATATGGCTCGGAGAACCAAAGAGCGAAGGGAGCTTAGGTGCGAGATCCAAAAAGATATCAAGTCGCAGGGAAACTAGATAGAATTTCGCGGGTCGCATTATACTGGCAATGGTATGTACAAGAAAGTGCAAAAAGTCCCGGCGCCTGGACCGCCGCCCAGCACCATATATAGATATGCTAGAAGCATCATAACCCTCCCTGCCGCCCCCCCTCACATGCCGTCGCGAATCATGGCGTCGACCAGCTGGACGTGGCGGTTCGCGTTGGTCTCGCTCCACTCGTTGTCGTAGTTGAGGCCGTAGGGCCAGATGTGGGAGCCGCCGCAGTTGATCTTGGCGCCCTGGCCGTCCCAGGACCGCAGCAGCGGCAGGGCGCGGGGCCAGTCCTGGGCGGCGCAGCGGCGGTCGAACTCGCGCGTCTGGCCGATGCCCAGCGTGTGCGAGATCTCGTGCAGGGCCGTGCGCTCGTTCATGTAGGCGCGGTTGCTGCCGAAGCGCAGGTCGCCGTTGTAGTTGGCCTCGGCCGTGGGCACGCCGGGGGCGTAGGCGACGCGGATGTTCTTGTTGGCCGCGCCGCTCAGGCGGTTGTACCGGCCGGCGGCCAGGCGCATGGCGTTCTCGATGCGCGAGTAGGCGTCCCGCTGGTCCGCCGTCGGGTTGGCCGCCTTGGCCAGCGTCCAGTTGACGGCGGCGCTGGCCGACGAGACGTAGGCCAGCACGCCCGTGATGACGAGGGTGGGACGCATGGTGCCTGGATGCGCTGCTGCTGCTGCTGCTGCTGCTGGCTGGGGTCTGCTTAGGGCCGTCTCTCTCTCTCTCTCTCTCTCTCTCTCT